>JBBPTP010000847.1:0-12711 GCA_038094195.1 Pulveroboletus aff. carminiporus | reverse complement strand
TGATGAAGATGTTCACATCTTTCATGTCATTGATGAGTTCTGAAATAAATGGGAGAGGATAGGCATTGTGAATGGTGTGAGCATTAAGGTACCAGTAATCTTGGCAAGATCATAGAGATTTATCTTTCTTTGGAATGAAAAAGAATGGTGCTGCTTGGGAAGAAGTAGATGGCACAATTCATCCAGACTTGAGATGTTCAGAGATGAATTCTTGACAAGCCTCATGCTCTTTCAGATTGAGGTAGTTGTTACAATTCTTTTCCTTTCTTCCACTACTGCAATCATTTCCTTCTCACATCCTATCGTCCTGTTGGGAATAACCCACAATATGTATACATATTTCTTACTGTTAGTAACTCCTCTTCGTCCACATCTTATTTCTTTGTAATCTAGCTCTTAGAGGTAAGTACTCTTTCACCTTCACTTTAGAACAATCACTCCTCAGTCAATTCTCTTATATCGACTTCATAGTTCCTTGCTTAGTCATTCTATTCTTCAACCTTCTTCCATTTCTAACTTAGCTGGGCTGGCCCTAGAGTAAATCACTTGTCACTATTTAATGAGTAGAATAGTGCCATGTAACAGTTTCCCTACTTTGAATCTATTTCATACTTTCTGCCTAACATAATCTAAGTTTTTATTAAAGGACGTTGCGACTCTTCATGAGCTCCTCTCTTTGGTAAAATCTCTCTTGAGTTGAGTTTAGTTTAATGTTAAGAACTCTCCGCTTCATGTTTCACACAAAGCATAGTAGTGTTAGGCTTAACAGTAGTAAGTTTTGTCTATTTTTGAAATGAAGGATGGTTTAAGATTGACAATATGATTATAGGAGCTGTGTTCTGGAAGTTTATCAAAGGTCTGCTCAGTGAAGACATCATTGAAGTCTTCATACCAAGTTGGTAGAACAGTCTAGGTTTTCTCCTGTTGTTGCTCCAGTTTAGTGGATAGGATGATCTTGCTGATGTCAGCCCATTCTAGTTCTTCTCTAGGGAGATACTCATGAAGAGACATAGCATCCCAAGAAGAATCAGAGAGGTCAACATTCTGGATATCTTCTTCATCATTTCTTCTTACCATTACTTGTTCCTGGTTCCAGTTAATCATTGGGTTTCATTTTTTCAGCCATGGCATTTCAAGAATAATTTGTGGAGTTTTGAGTCAGATGACCATTAGTCCAATATGTTCTCTGCGGTTGTTGATGGCCAAGTTCATTCATACTTCATGCTTGATAATTTCTCCTTAGTTTTTGATTCCATCAACATTAAGAGCAGTGAGGGGTTGTTTCAGAGAAATCCTAGGAAACCAGTGTTGCTTTGTGTGAAACAATCCTAAACCCCTGAGGTGTAGCCATCAAGAGGCAATAGTAATTGCCCAAGGTAAGTGTTTTGTTAACCTTGTGGTATTGTTACGTCGAGACGACGTACAGAATTCTGTTGCTTATGCAGAGCACAAGCAAGGGTTCGGACTTAGACTAGGACTGGGACAAGACTGCCAGATGGGCAGCTTGGATTCTCACAGCGGGATAGACAAGAGGGCACAGACTGAGCAGAGGAGCAACCAAGATAGATTGCAGAAGATTGAGAATGCTCTAACTACTACAAGAGCACAGCCTTAAGTAGTGACAAGCGGTTATGCTTAAGTAAGGGATAAAAGAACACTATGGAAACTCATAGAAAGAACCATGGTAATCGGGATTATGAATCTGATATAAAGAGAACCGGATTTGGAAGAGATTGTCCATTGCTGTCACACACACATTACAGGACTCTGACCATCAGGATAAGAAGGGCAAAATAGAAGTGGTCTTAGAGGATCAGAAGTTTCAGGGCAAAGAAAGATAAACAAATGAGAAAGGATTGGTACTCTGACTGGAGAATACTGAAGCAGATTGTCTGTGAGGTGAATGATATGAGAGCCAAGTGGGAATGGAGGTATAAAATTGTAACATTACCCCCTTTGTACAATTGAACCCCAGGTTCAATAAACACCAAGTCCGTTTCAATGGTTGACATCCACAGCCAAGGAGGGAGATGGAGAGTGGTGAGCCCCATAAATGTCTTGTGCTTGATCCGGGGTAACAACTGTAAAGATACAGTCATCTGTGACATGCCCACCTTCATTGCAAAGTCCATATGTACGCTGGGGACAGAAGTGATCCGCATGGCCCCACCGTTGACAAAAAGCACATTGGGTGCACAAACAAGCAGTCTGAGTGTGTCTGGAGGCAGATTGATGGCAGTGAGGGCAGATGTAGAGGGAACAGTCTTCACGATAGTGACCTCGCATATGGCAATGGAAGCAAATGATAGTGGTGGAAGCTGGCTGACGGTGGACGACGGGGGGGAGGACTCAGGTTGGGGACGATAGAACGGATAGTCCAGGTCTGAAGGGAACTCAAAAGGACTGGATGGATTGGATGTTCTCTTCTATCTAATCAGACATAGAGTCGATAGCAGTGTCCAAACCTGTTTTGTTTGCTTCCGATATAGTGGGAGGGGAGGAAAGTCATTCTGTGAGGGAAGGAGGAGGGATTGGGATCAGATCAAGTTCTTGATTGATGACTAAATTGGAGTGATGAATGTATAGGTCCTGTTCAGTGGGGGTCATGGTGTTGAAGATTTTATGGAAGGTGGGATAGATGATGCTAGGGGCAATATGTTCGATGTACACATGCAGGCCATGGTAATGGAGGGCGAATAGGATGTGGTGTGGGAGGCCAGTGAGGATGGTACAAAGGGGAATGCCAAAGTTGGCAGGTAGGTCACTTGGAGCAGAAAGGAAGTGGTATCGTTGAGCTCAAATGATTTCGTGAAAAGAGTGGACTAATTCGTGTGTGACAATGTTAGCATGATAATGGGGGGTATGTTCAAGAGCATTTATGAGGGTGGGATCTGATAGGATGGCAGCATAGAGAGTGGTGGCAGATGAAGCAGGTAAATACTTGGGATAGACATTCCACAACCACAAAGGTGACGATCTGAGGGAGCGAGAAGAAGACGAGGAGGAGGAAGACACAGGGGAGGAGGACATATTCAAGGTAGTGCTGAACAATGAGGTTCATACAAAGGGGGGTGCTCACGAAGAGACGCTGTCTTAGTTCCTTTGGTCCATTTCTACCTCAAGCTGTTGGCCTTCTTATAGATGGATAGAATGGTCTGTGCATGTCTTAGATTCGATTCCGGTTCCCATGTGTCTTCAGAGGATGGGTATCCTTTCCATGTGATCAGGTACTGTCTTCTGCCAGCAGTACCTCGATGTGACCTGATGTGGTCAACTTCATATTCTTCTTTGGAGTTTATAAGGTCCGGAGGAGGTTGGGGGAAGTTTGGTCCATGTGTAGTGGTTTCTTTATATGGAGATAGAAGTGAGGTGTGAAACACTTTGTGGATGCACCATGTGGGTGGTAATTTTAGTCGGTAAGTGAGTGGAGATAAGACTTGAGTGATTTCGAATGGTCCATATCGTTTGGGGGCAGGCTTCTTTGAAGGCAAGTTGAGACGGAGGTTTGTGGCCTCCAGCCATACCTTTTCTCCTACTTTCCAAGGGTGGAATCAGGAGGTTGATCATCATATCATAGCAAGGTGAGTGGATTCATGGGCAGCTTTTGCTTCGGTTCTAGCTCGATCGAGGGTGTTTAATCTATCTTCCAAAGCTGGAATAAATGTTTTCCTGAATGGGGGAAAGGATCTAGGTTCATATCCAAACATGAGGGAAAATGGAGATTGCTTAGTAGAGCTATGTGCAACCAAGTTGTGGTGAAACTCAGTGGTAGTGATGAGGTCCGCCCATTTCCTTGGTTGGTTGGAGTAAAAGATCCGAAGATATGTTTCGAGTTCCTGATTGGTCCTTTCAGTTTGACCGTCAGTTTGTGGGTGATAGGCTGTGGATAATCGGATATCGTATTTAAGTAGTCTTGCTAGTTCTCTTGCGAAAGCCGATGCGAACTGTGGGCCTCTATCCAAGATAATGCTTTCATATAGGCCGAATCTCCAAAATACAAAGTCATGGAAGAGTTGGGCTACTCCCGCTGCATCAACCGTTTTGAGGCATGGGGCAAGAATTACCCCCTTCATAAGCCCATGGTCTACCATGACCATGAGTGAGTCATTGTTACAGATGCACTCTACGCTATAGTGCATTACAATTACTAAAGCTACAAGCACTATGGATACGGACTACAACTACAGACTACAGACTAAGAATACAGACTATAGACTAAGAATACAGACACTCTTAAGTTTTATCTTATCAGTACCAGACTTACTGATTACTCTTTATTTTTACATCTTCACATGTGCACATAGTCACATATCACTTATTCACCATTTCACGACTTCACGATTATCACTCTTGATGAGTCACGCTTCACGATCATCACGACCCCTATCTTTATGAGTCACGATCATAGATGAACCACACCTGATGCTTGAGGCATAAGGCTATGTCTTCCATTCTACCACATCTATGCTTCTTATTCACATTAAATCCACACCTTATGTGTATGTTTATGCTTCTCTTCCATTCTTACTTATTAGATACACATTGTAACATCATGGACGACACAGGATATCTCTAGATGAGGCATTCATAGATACAAACACTAGTAGAGAATATATACGACCCATATAGAGCCAGAGGACTCTAACCAAGCCCCTATTAACAATAAGACTATTATCTTCACTCCTCCACTTGTGTTCCTAGCTTGTAAGCAAAGCTAGTCAAGTCAAGCCCTTGGTAAAGGATACCACAAGAGTAACAAGACACTTCTCTTGGGCAACTGCTATTGCCTCTTGACGGCTATGCCTCAGGAGTTTAGGGTTGTTTCAGTCATATCTGTTAGAGGAAGGTAAGTCAGTAATGAAGTCAACAGAGATTTGTTTAAATGGAAGGGAATGCGAGGACGGTATCAGATTGAGAAGGGGGATTGTTGGGTGTATATTGGTCTTATTTTGCTGACAGGTAGCACATCCGGATATAAAATTGTTGATGAAAGTGGAGAGTCCGGTGTAAGAAAAATAAGTGGTGTGGTAGGTTAAGTCCCTAGAGGGTTTACCACGAGGAAGGGGTTGAAGAGAGCGAGCTATGCTCATCCCTAGAGGGGTCCAGCAAAGGTAGATAGACAAGGAGGGGTAACTAGATGTAGACCCAGCACTAGGAGGGTCAATCCGGTCGATTCCGGATTGAAAGCAAAGCAGATTGTATGAAAACCGGTCTAGGACGAGAACTGGATTGAGACGAGCGATGATGACGATGACGACGAATGAAGATATGACTGATAGACGGTGACCCAAACGAAAGGTGTATTGCACAAGGCAGGTACAGGGATTTATAGTCCGGGTATTTCCCAGGACTGTCAGAAAAAGGTGAAACATATGTCAATGTCAAAGTATTGACAGGTGAGATAGAAATGATAGGAATAAGTGTTGCGACACCAGAACACAAGAAAACATATGGTAAGGTACTAACCATCTCAGTTGCTAGTCCTGAGATAAGTCGGATAGTAGGTAGAGTGGATAGTGTAACCGGATAGTCAGTCCGGGTACAGATAGGACCGGATACACATGAATGGGGGGTGGATCAGCCTTTGATGAACACAGGACAGGATGGGACACTTGCACGATGGATGCTAGAGGATGCAGAGTGACCTGAAAGTGGGGAAAACCGAGTCTACAAACGTAGGGAGCTTCGAGCTCCTACACCAGGCCACCAGAAATCCTTTTCTAACATGGTCTTGGTCCAGAATTGTCCATCGTGTCCTGTGGTTGGGTTTTTATGGATGGATCATACAAGGTTATGATGGACGTCAGGAGGAATGTAGAGGCATTGCTTAAAATATAATTGTCTGTCTTCAAAAGACCAATCTGAGAGTTTAGATCAGGGGAAGAGTGGAGTGTTGTTGGATAGTGCAGCCATGGCCTTGAGGACTAAAGGGTCAGATTCGGATGAGATACAGATGTGATGTTGGAGGGTGATATCTAAGGCTTGGATAATAGCAGGTTTAGGGCAGATGGCTACATCGAGGTTGTTGTCTGCAGTATCGACATGATCCTTGTGGGAGAGGGCATCGGCTAGTCCCATCTTAGTTCCAGGAGTGACTTGCCAGAGAATATTGAAGTCCTGTAGGAACAGGGACCAATGGGCTTGTCAGCAAGATAGCTTTTGGGGATCCTTGATGTAAGATAGATTTTTATGATCTGTCATGATGGTTACCAGGTGAGGGGTGCCAAGAAGGTAATGTTTCCATTCATCTAATGCTAAGATGACAGCCAACAATTCTCTGTCATAGATGTCATAGTTTCATTGGGCTAGGGCAAATGTTTTTGAGAAGTAAGTATAGGGGTGAAGGTCTCCATTTTTGTTCGACTGCATAAGGACTGCTCCTGCTGCTAAAAGGGATGCATCAGTCATGAGAGTGAAGGATTTCATAGTGTTTGGAATATGTAAGATGGGTGCTGAGGCAAAGATGTCATGAAGCTTGTCAAAAGCGGATTGTTGGAGATTGGTCCATTGCCAGGGTTGTTCCTTTCAGATCAGGAGGTTAAGGGGGGCCACGATGTTTGAGAAATCAGGGATGAATTTCCTGTAAAAGTTGGCAAACCTCATGAAGGATCGGACTCCTTTCACAGACATAGGTGGATTTCAGGTATGGATGGCGGATAGTTTGGCAGGGTCCATCTGAGCTTTTCCTTGTCCAATAATGATACCTAAGAAATTCATGACTGGAGTGTTGAAGACACATTTGGCTGGCTTTAGAGAGAGTCCATGTTCTCGCAGTTGTTGGAGAACTCGTCTAGTCCTGTCATGGTGGAGGTTTATGTTGCCCTTGGTGTGTAGGCCCAAATCATCCATATATATCTTTAGTCAATGTTCTAAGATCATGTCAGCAAAGATATAGTTCATGAAGGCCTGGAAGGTGGGGGGTGCATTGCTATGACCGAAGAATAGTACCATGGGTTTGAAAAGTCCAAGAGGGGTGGCAAACACCATTTTTCACTGGTCCTCCTCTTTGATCTGGATGTTGTTATATCCCCATCGAATGTCAAACTTGGTAAAGACGGTTGAATCTTTCATATTGTCGATGAGGTCAGAGACCAGGGGTAGTGGATAGGCATTCCAGACAGTGTGGGAGTTAAGATACCGGTAGTCTTGGCATGGTCGAAGGGAACCATCCTTCTTGGGAACAAAGAAGAATGGGGCAGCTTGTGGTGACTTTGAGAGGATGATATGGTCAGTTTTGAGGTGTTCCTCTATGAACATCTTGCAGGTTTCACATTCAGTCAGGTTCATTGAGTAGACTTTGGCGATTTTCAGGATAAAAGATGGCTTGAGTTCAATGGTGTGGTCATAGGGCCAATGAGGCGGGAGTTCATTAAAGGTTGCTTCGGAGAACACATCTTCGAAGTCCTTGCACTAGTCAGGGATGATGATATCCTGGTTTTGTTGTTTTTGAGCAATTTCAGTTGACAATGTGACCTTCTTGATGTCTTTTTCAGCTTTGTCCTTTCCAGGGAGGTACTCACGAAGAGACGCATCAACCTGGATTGGACCCTTCCTAAGTTGGGCATTCTGGACTGCTACTTTCCAGTCTCTGCCCAGTCTGTTAGTTTACAGGATAGTAATTGTGTTGTTTGACCAATTGATGTTCGGATTCCATTTCTTTAGCCATGGCATTCCGAGGATTATCTGTGGCTTTTTCAGTTCAACTATTATGAGTCCTAGTCATTCTGTGTGTTGTCCAATGATCATTCCAGTGTAGGCCTTTCATTTGATGGTTCCATTAGCATTAGGAGATCCATCCATGTTATGGGCGATAATTGGCTGGGCAAGTTGTCATCTAGGGAACCAGTGGTTGGTGACGAGGTTTTGGTCGATGAAGTTTCCGGTTGCTTCAGAATTGATGAGGGCAGTGGTTTCAATGGTTTGTCAGCCCGTACTTAATTTTACAGGAATGTGCAAGATTCATTCATTCTGTAGTGCTACGAGTACATGGGCAAGGTCAAGGGAAAGAGACATTGGGCATCCTTCCCTTCTTAAAAATCTGAGTCATCTTTAGTGATTGCCACGACGATTTCCTCTTCTGATTCTTCATAACAAATCTGAAGGGTTTGGAGGATCTCGTCAGCTGTCCTTCCCTTTCCTTTTAGGAAATTGATATAATCGTCAAGCAGAGATGGTTTAACTGGAGCAGGAGTGGGGGTGGTCTGGACAGTCTCAGTGGTTTGGAGTTGAGTGGTTTGCTTAGCAGGGAGTGTGGTAGGGAAGGTTTGACATTCGCAAGTGGAGTGTTTGATCTTTCAGCATTTGAAGCATCTGTTCTCTTGGATGCACTTGGCCCTTTCATCAGGGATGAGCTTGGAAGGGAAAGGTCGAGTAGCAGTGGCATTGACATCCATGGCATTGGAGTCTCTTTCTCTCTGGAACAGGCGGGGAGCTAGGCACTTAAAACCTCCCATGAGAGATTGAGCTTCCTTGTAGTTGGAATCATATTCATGGACTTTCTTGTATCACTCAGTTATGATGGTAGGAGGAACGGTCATATTCATGACCTTCTTCATCAATCCGGAGGGTATTCCTCATATGAAGAACTTGATTAGGACAGCGTTGTCCGAGACTTTGGATGTGGTGGCATGATTCTGGAACTGGGAGATGTAGGAGGTGAGGTCCATTTTCTTGTTGTTTTTGTCTTTCTCTCCAACTCGCATGTTGATCATCCAGGAGAGAGAGTCTTGGACCGAGTTGATATGTTTGAACTGGTCCTTGAATGAGGTAACAAAATCTGCCCACATTCCTAAAGTGACTGTGGTCCCAGATATAGCTTTTTCATGAAAGATGTTGGCCCAGTGGGACGCAGGGCCCTTGGTCATATAAGAAAGAGCGAAAGCGACCTTCTTCTCATCGGAGTTGTAAACGTCCTTGTTGGTGTTCAAGTACAGGACTACGGAGTTGATCCATGATAAACTGTTTTCGTATGAGCCATCATAGGCTGGAGGGAGGTTGAGCCTAAGCTCAGCAGGTCTGGCTGTGGTTGACATCAGAGTGGCAGCATGAGGTGAGCTGGATGGACTGGGACTAGAAGTTCTGGAAGCAGATGGACTGGAGGAATGAAACTCAACATCTTGAGGGGATGGAGATCTAGAAAGATTTATCAAGGCAAATTGAAAGGTCAAAAGCAGAGGGTTGCAACAGGGACAAGGTGCTATTACTGGGTTGATTGGAGATGAGGTTCCAGCAATGCGACACCTGGAAGATTCTGGGAGCTGGACTGGAGGTGGCTGGGAAGATTCTTTCTCATCACTGAGAGATGGTCTGATGGTTCTCCTGGATGTGGTGGCTACTGGAAATGTCCTACTCCTGAATAGGAGGGACGAGGGGAGATTCTCAATCTTTTGTTACATTGAGATGACATACAGAATTCCGTTGCTTATGTGAAGCACAAGCAAGGGTTCGGACTCGGACTAGGACTGGGACAAGACTGCCAGATGGGCAGCTTGGATTCTCACAGCAGAATAGACAAGAGGGCGCAGACTGAGCAGAGGAGCAACCAAGGTAGATTGCAGAAGATCAAGAATGCCCTAACTACTATAAGAGCACAGCCTGTTAGGCCTAACGCTACGATGCCGGTAACAATGTACAAGGCAATGTGTAGGGAACAGCGAGGGACTAACAAACTCAAGGAGATTCGACGAGGGGAGGAGCTCACGAAGAGTCGCAACGTCCCTTGCCAAATAGTTATGTTAGGTTATACGGACAATAGATTCAAAGTAAAGAAAACAGGAGGAAGCGCTATCCTATGGTTTAAATAGTGATAGCTAACTAACCCTAGGGCCGGCCCAAGAAGACAGAAATGGTAAGCGATGCTGCGGACTACATAATCCGCAGTAGAATGTTACAGAAGTCGATGGAAGACGGAACTACGAGGTCGAGATAAGAGACTCGGCCGAGGAGTAAGTGTTCGTAATAAAAGTAGAACGACAAACCTTCAAGAACTGATCAGAGGAAAACAAGGTGAGGGCGTATGGAAAGTATCAAGAGTAGGTGTTGGTAAGAAACGCGAGTAACACCTAAGAGGACGGTAGGTTGGGCGAAAGAAAGGAGCAGTATGGATGAAGAGAGAAAGAAGATTGTTACACAGCCTTAAGTAGTGACAAGTGGTTATGCTTAAGTAAGGGATAAAAGAACACTATGGAAACTCATAGAAAGAACCATGGTAATCGGGATTATGAATCTGATATAAAGAGAACTGGATTTGGGAGAGATTGTCCATTGCCATCACACACATGTTACAGGACTCTGACTGTCGGGATAAGAAGGGCAAAATAGAAGCGGTCTTAGAGGATCAGGAGTTTCGGGGCAAAGGGAGATAAATAAATGAGAAAGGATTGGTACTCTGACTGGAGAATACCAAAGCAGATTGTCTGTGAGGTGAATGATATGAGAGCCAAGTGGGAATGGAGGTATAAAATTGTAACAGGTATCCTTTACCAAGGCAGTCTTGTACTAGTCTTGCTTACAGACTAGGAACTAGAGTAATGGAGTAAAGATGATAGTCTTATTGTTAATAGAAGACAACTTGGTTGCATCTCCTGTTTCTACATGGATCGTATATATACTCTACTAGTGTTTGTATCTATAGACACCTCATCTAGAGATATCCTGTGTTGTGTATGATGTTACAATGTGTATTTAATAAGTAAGAATGGAAGAGAAGCATAAACATACATCTAAGGTATGGATCTAATGTGAATAAGAAGTATAGTTGTGGTGGAATGGAAGACATAGCCTTATGCCTCAAGCATTAGGTGTGGTTCATCTATGATCATGACTTATCAGAATAGAGGTCATGATGATCATGAAGTGTGACTTCATCAAGAGTGATAATCATAAAGTTATGAAATGATGAATAAGTGATATGTGACTGTGTGCACATGTGAAGATGTGAAAATAAAGAGTAATTAGTAAGTCTGGTACTGATAAGATAAAACTTAAGAGTGTCTGTGTTCTTAATCCATAATCCGTATCTGTAGTGCTTGTAGTTTCAGTAATCGTAATGCACTATAACATAGAGTGCACCTGTAACATTGTGAGATTTGAGTCAATGAAGTTCCCAGTTGCTTCTGAGTCAATGAGGGCAACTGTTTTGACAATTTCTCTTTCAGTATATAGCTTAAGGGAAATTCTCAAGGTGCATTTATTTGTCAAGGCTACAAATACATGGGCTAAACTATGAGAAGAAGACATTGAGCATCCTTCTCCATTCAAAAATCTAAGGAGATGATCTCAGTTTCTTCATTGAAGCAAATCTAGAGTGCTTGTAGGATCTATTTTGGATCTTTCTCTTTTTCTTTCTAAAAAGCAATGTATGAGTCAATCAGGTCAATGGACTTGGGAAAGGAAGGCACTGTGGTGGTGGTAGCAATAACTGGGAGCAGGATAGGCAAACTGGTCAAGATGACTTGGACTTGGATGATTGAAGATTTAGGAGGAAAGGTGATTCTACAATTCTGTGCAGAGTGTCTAATCTTTTAGCATTTGAAGCATCAGTTCTCTCTGATGCATCTGGCTCATTCAGTGAGGGTGAGCTTCTTAAGATTGACAGTGTCAACATTCATGACATTGAGGTCTCTGATATGAGTTGATGAGAAGGAGATGAAATTGGATGTATGACAGACTCCTCCCTTAAGGTCCTTGATCTTCATGAGTTGCTGATGGTATGTTTTTGCTAATTCAATCTATTCCTGAATAGTAGTGGTAGATTTTCCAGATCCAAAGATCATAATAGCGAGTTTCTAGTCTAATCTCATTGAGAAATCATTGATGAGGGCATGATCTTTGATTACTCCAGTCTTAGATGCTAGAGCTTGGAACTGGGTGATGTATTCTTGAAAGCCATCATCTTTTTTGATCTTAGTTTGGACTAGGCAGTGGAGTTCCATTCATGCCTTATCTTTAGAGTCAAATGGGAAGAAGGTGGACTGGAAGTCTTTGGTGAATGCATCAAAGATCTTCTTTGTGGCATCAATGGTAGCATCTTCCATCTTATCATACCACATTTTGAAGAACTGGATACCTCTGCCTTTACTCATCTTATTAAGGCAGGTTAGAATCTTGGTCACATTGTCAAAGTAGATGGTCTTGTTAACTGTGAAGTAGGTGTTCATTGCCTTGATCCATTAGATGAATTCATCTGGTTCATCTGAAAAGTCTGCAGGGAGAGTGGCTTTAACTTCTAATCAGATGGTAGACATGGTGATCAGTGGAGGACTGGATGATGGGCTAGGTGGGGGGCTGAAGAAGATGGAGCTAGGTGATCTGGATGCAGTGATCTGAGGTAGAGGCTAGGAAGCAAGAATTCTAGGGGTGCTGTGGCTGGGTGGTGTCTGGGTTACTGGATATGCATCTGATTGATAGGTGCATCTAAGTCTAGAGTACAGGACTGGATTAATGAATTGGGATGATGATGAAGTAATTCATCGACTAGGGGATGACTGGATTTCTGGTTGATCTTTCTCTTTGCTGAGAAATGATCTGATGGTACTGGATGCTATGGTGACAAGATAGAGGTGGTCCTACTCTGATGACAGAAAGAATGGGGATGACTTTGAATCTTTTGTTAGATCTAGTGCTTGCCACCAGGGAATAATGAAGACTCAAGAGAGATTCACCAAGGGAGGAGCTCACAAAGAGTCACAACATCCTTAGTAAAACTTAAGT
>JBBPTP010000846.1:0-12713 GCA_038094195.1 Pulveroboletus aff. carminiporus | reverse complement strand
GGTGTCATTGGAGGTGGACTGTACCAAAAGATTGTGCAATCCCTGCACGAAATTTGGCTATACATCACAGATGCATATCAGGAAAAAGTGATCAAACCCAGACAGTACTTACATCCATTCTACAAAGTCGTGCAGGAAGGAGGACGAAAGAGAGCCCGAGGCAGATGAGATTGCACTGATCCTACACAAATTTTGGCGGGGTTCCAAAAATTTCCCTTATGATGCCAAATTTTCCTTTATTGATGCCATGCGTTCGGCTAACTTGGCTTCTACTACGTACCCTCACAGGTAACACACCATCAAGTCGAAGGATTGGTATGTCTGGTTGTCAACTACTGTTGTCGCCGTCCTGTTCATTTGCACTTCAATGCCTCACCCATCCCTGATGAGGATGACAACAACACAGTGATTGTGAGACGCCAGAGGTACTCACCAAGTGAGGCACAATCAAGATGAGGCTGGCAGGTGTGAGGTTCACATTAGGTGTGAAATGGTAATAGCATATACTGGTAGAACAGAGCCTACTACAGATTCATCATAACACAAGCATCTCTACAGGACATTGTTTTGGCAAGGATCTGGGACCTTTCTGTCACTCTGTGGCAGCTGACTAAGCTGACACATACTGCATAGTGTCTTATAGTACTGTGTAGATAACTTTGAATTTGCTGATAAAGGGCATGTAGAATACTCAGTAGTCACTAAGGAAAAGACTAAAGGTAAACTAGTGCAATGTAAGTAGTGCTTATATAAGTTACTAAATGTAGAATATGGAAATAATTCCAACACTCCATCTCATGTTAAGCTTGGCTTGGGTAGAGACAAGCAAAGCCCTCTAAAAGATACGTTGTCATTGTGAAACAAGGACAAGATACAAGGGATGATCGAGGACGAGGAATCATGCACAAAAGGCAATGATGACAAGGAGATATCATGCACAATGAGCAACAATGACAAGAGTATGAGGAAGCTGTGCGATAAGCAATGACTTAGCGAGGATAAAAGATACTACCATGAAGGTAGCCCAGACATTCAGGGAGCGTCCAATCAATGTGGAGGACGAAGACACACAGGAGATGAGACTGGAGGGAGCTAGATTGGTGACAAGCTACTGAAGTATAAGTAGAAGTACTCTGAGGGAGCTCTAGCTTAGAGAATAAAAGTGAAGGAATCAAGAGTTATATAGTGAACGATGATCTGCTGAGTAAGCAGATCAAGTGACTGGGTAGAAGGTCATGGAACAGTGAAGAAAGATCTCCATGACTGAAGGTTCTCATGTGACCATAAGGGTACTCACATGCTTAGTAATCAAACAGAAAAAAGGAAAAGGGTACACATGATGTGATAAGTTTGGGATAAGTCGTAACACCTCAAGCATAAGTGAAACAACCCTAATAGCTACTAGAGCTTTCAGGTTACTACTAGACAGCTTAGACTAGAAAGGAGAGCAGATAAAAAAAAACCCAAAAGAATCTAACTGAGAATTTCTTAGTTGTCAATTCAAATTCTTATTGTTACAGGTGCACTCTACATTATAGTGCATTACGATTACTGAAGCTACAAGTACTATGGATATGGACTACAGACTAAAAATGATGGACACTCTTAAGTTTTATCTTATCAGTACCAGACTTACTGATTACTCTTTATTTTCACATCTTCACATGTGCACATAGTCATATGTCACTTATTCAACATTTCACACTTCACGATCATCACGACCCCTATCTTTATGAATCATGATCATAAATGAACCACACCTGATGCTTGAGGCATAAGGTTATGTCTTTCATTCTATCACATCTATGCTTCTTATTCACATTAGATCCACACCTTATGTGTATGTTTATGCTTCTCTTCCATTCTTACTTATTAGATACACATTGTAACATCATGAATAACACAGGATATCTCTAGATAAGGTACCCATAGATACAAACACTAGTAGAGTATATATATGACCTATATAGAGTCAGGAAGACTCTAACCAAGTCTTCCTAGGAGTTTTCCCTATTAACAATAAGACTATTATCTTCACTCCACTACTTGTGTTCCCTAGCATAAGCTAGCTAGGTCAAGCCTACTTGGTAAAGGATACCACAAGGTTAACAAAACACTTACCTTGGGCAACTGCTATTGCCTCTTGACGGCTATGCCTCAGGGGTTTAGGGTTGTTTCACTTATATATCTACATAAGTATATATTTGTTTCTATTTGGTCCATTATCCAAATGTAGTTATGAACAGCCATAAGGCTATGAAGCAAAGATTAAAATAATAAGAAAAATATATAGTATGACAGATCAAATGAAAAGGAAGCATAGAAGTACATAGTCATAGAATGAAAGTAGTGGTAATGAAATGCATAAGGCATAGAAGAGAAGTGTACATATAAAGTTAAGTTCTATCATATAAGGTTTAATATATCTACATAAATGTGTATGGTCATAAGATGTAGATATTATGTCTATGCAATATACAGGACTAGAATGACTGTTTGTTACGACTTACCTCAGACTTCACATCATGTGTACTCTTTTCCTTTTCTGATGCTTACCAATCATATGAGTACCCTTATGGTCACATGCATACCTTCACAGTCATGGAAGTCCTTCTTTCCCATTCCATGACTTTCCATTTAGTCATATGATCTGCTTACTCAGCAGATCACCTTTCACTATATAAATCTTGGCTGCTCCTCCTTTATTTCCCAAGCTAGAGCTCCCTTCCAGTACTGCCTCTTTGTACTCTGATAGCTGTTCCAATCTAGCTCCCTTATCTCATCTCCTGCATGTCTTTGTCCTCTACATTGATTGGATGCTCCCTGAACTTCTGAGCTATCTTTGTGATAGTATCTTTTCTCATAACTAAGTTGTTGCTCATCACATGACTTTCTCATATTCTCATCGTCGTTGCTCTTATTGCATGACTTCCTCATATCCTCATTGTCATTGCTCTTATTGCACGACATATCCTCATTGTCATTGCCTTTGCTGCACAACTTCTTGTTCATCATTGTCTCAGACATCTTTGAAGGGCTTTACTTGTCCCTACCTGGGCCAAGTCTAACACTGTTATGCCAGCAAAGGTTCAAGCTGAAGGCTAAGAACAAGACTGCTAGACAAGCAGCTTAGATTCCAATATGAGTTTATGAACAGAGGACACAGACTAAGCAAAGAGAAATTAGATAGGTGTTACAGGTGCACTCTACACTATAGTGCATTACGATTACTGAAACTACAAGCACTACGAAAATGGACTAAGAATATAGACACTCTTAAGTTTTATCTTATCAGTACTGGCTTTACTGATTACTCTTTATTTTCACATTATCACATCTTCACATGTGCACATGATCACATATCACTTATTCACCTTTTCATGACTTCACGATTATCACTCTTGATGAAGTCATGCTTCATGATTATCATGACCCCTATTCTTATGAGTCATAATCATAGATGAACCACACCTGATACTTGAGGCATCAGGCTATGTTTTCCATTCTACCACAACTATGCTTCTCATTCACATTAGATCCACATCTTAAGTGTATGTTTATGCTTCTCTTCCATTCTTACTTATTAGATACATATTGTAACATCATGGGTGACACAGGATATCTCTAGATGAGATGTCTATAGATACAAACATAGATAGAGTATATATACAACCCATGTAGAGCCAGAAGACTCTAACCAAGTCTTCTCTGGAGTTTCTTCTATTAATAATAAGATCTATTATCATCACTCCACTACTTGTGTTCCTAGTCTATAAGCAAGACTAGTCAAGACTGTCTTGGTAAAGGATATCACAAGAGTAACAAGACACTTCTCTTGGGCAACTGCTATTGTCTCTTGACGGCTACACCTCAGGAGTTTAGGGTTGTTTCAATAGAATTTAAGAGGTTGAGAATGGAGAACTAGGCTATACAATTAAGTAGTTATCAGTGACTACACTGATCTAAGTACTCAATGGAATATTATGGAAAAGGATGGAACAGAATGAGTAAGTATGGATTATGAATTCAGCATAAGGAGAATCAGATTTAAAAGGGAGTGTCTGATAGCATCATATACTGTTGAGACACATGGCAGAAAGGCAGTAGGCCAAATACATACAAGCTGTTATACAGTCCTGCACAATAGCATAAGATGCATTGCATTATAGAGCATTACAACCCCAAATAAATAAATGAGCCACCTCCTGATGGTGAAGAGGGGCCAGATTAGCCAAGCAATAGAGTAGATTAGTATTTAAGCAAAACTAGCTAGAGGAGCTAGTAAGGATTCACTCCTGCCTCTCAGCCTCCATCTGTCCATGTGACCTTGAGACTATCTCCACTGCAACTCCATCTTATCTGCTCATCCAGTCACCACATTCCAGTATCATTCATCAGTCTGGTCACCATATTCCAGTGCTTCACTACTATACTAGATTCTACATTCTACAACACACACATGACTGTTACAGAACTCTGACCATCTGAAAGAGAAGAAGAAAGTAGAATGGCCTAGAGAAAAATGACAGCAGGACAAAGAGAAGAAAGAAAAATGAGCAGATACATCCAGTGCTGCATAAGTATTCCAAAGTGGATTGTCTGTAGGAAAAAACAGAGAAGTAGCAAGTATGACCATACATAGAGAATTATAACAGCAGAGTGTCAAGCACTGTGCTATTGTAATAATCATGATAAGTGATAAGTCATCAGGATTTAGGATAGGTGTGTTTCAGACTTAGCAGATAGGAAGTAAACAAGACAGGGCTTGGAATAATTAATTTGGGCAGCAAGTCTAGCACAAGTGTTAAGCTTGTCCCGGATAGGAGCAAGCAAAGCCCTTTAAAGGTGATAGGGACAACGAAAGACAAGGAGTCATGCAATGAAGGCAACGATGATGAGGATAGGTCGTACTATTAAAGTAACAACGACGAGGATTTGAGGAAGTCATGCTATAAGCACTATCCTAGTGGCGAGGAAAGATACTACCACAAAGGTAGCCCAGAAGTTCGGGGAGTGCTCAATCAATGTGGAGAGCGAAGACATGCAGGAGACGAAACACAGGATAAGCTAGTATTGACCAAGCTACCAGATATAAGGGAGGTATCATAAGGGAGCTCTAGCTTAGGGAAATGACTACAGATATGGCAGGTTTAAATAGTGAAAGATGATCTGCTGACTAAGCAGATCATAGAAAGTCATGGAAGGATGAAGAAGGAATCCCATGACTGTGTGGGTACGCAAGTAACTGTAAGGGTACTCGCCAGATTGGTAGACGACAAAAAGAGAAAAGAATACACATGGTTGCGTTAAGTCTGGGATAAGTCGTAACATTACCCCCTTACTAAGTCCAAAGAATAACCTATTCTTCAATATTCAGCTCCCCAGACCATAATTTCGATTTCGTCCCAGCAAGGGACTTCATTGTTCTGTAAATGAATTTGAGGAATTCCAGCGTCCATCATGGCTTGCCTTCTCGCTTCGACATCTGACGCATCTTCGTCTGCCAAGTAGTTTTTGAGTTCCGAGTTATTCCTTGCGTCTCTCAGGTTAATGTCGTCCATGATTTCAGCATAACTAGTATGCAGGGGGCAATGATGAGTGGCTTGCTCAGCCCTTTCTTCGGCTTTGTATGCAATGCATTCGAATTCGGGGTTTTGTTCACACGCGGGGCCGTCATTGAGATCTAAGGAGTGGGTGGACGGAGAGCGAGGTTGTAACACTTTGACCAGGATTATGTTTTCGGGGGTAAACTTGGGGTCAGAGTTGAAACAACTACAAGCTAATGAACAACCCTATACAGGATTGCGCAAGTTGAAGTCAAAAGAATAAAAGGGAATAGCAGATGGGTCGAATCAAGGAATCCCCCACTCGTAGTGATGGATATCAGAAGAGAACTTGATTAGAGACTTTGCGTCAAAGTCCCGGTCTTATATACTACATGGGTGTGTGTATCTGTTTGTACATATTTGGCTATGTAAATAGTCCATTTAGGAAACATATATCCATAAAAGTATAATCTAGGCCGTGTGTGATGAGTCCTTGTGACTCGGAACATATCTGTGCATAGGTTTGTGGCGTGAGCGGTAATTAAGTACATGAGGCACCCTTGTGGTGTGGCAGAATGGAAGTTGGGAAGCATGATGGACACGTTGTCCGTTATGATCGTGAGAGTAGAAGTCAAGAGACTTCTAGACGGTAATTAAAAAGAAGCGTGACATTAACGAAGGTGGGTCAAGGGTTTGTACCCTTGATACGTGACTTGACTTTGGTTTGAAAATAACGAGTGTGCTTAGTAAGCTGCTTAGTCAGCAAGCTTAGTCATTAGTCATTCAAGAAAATGTTAAGTCCCGAAGGATGAGGTATGGCATTAGGCAGCGTTTGTAACAAGAGTTATCATGAGGGGGACTCCATATGGGCAGAGTAGGCAGCGACGGGATGGGGAGAGGATTTTCTTCGTCAGAGGAGGATGGGGAAGAGTACATGGGAGAGCGTGATTTGACTGGGCATTGCCACTCCATGTGGCCCACCGTGAATTTCTTGCAGACACAACATTTGGTGCGTCTGCAGTCGGCTTTCTTGTGGCTGATGCGGTGACATCCAGCACACGCGCAGTAAAAGTCAGGGTCTCCATGGATGAGGGGGGCGTCATTCTGGGTCCTAATGAGATGGGCTAATGTTGTGAGTTTTTCCTCCTCCGAGGGAGATGGGGGAAGAGCATCGCCGTACTCGGCAAGTAGAGTATGAACTTTTTCACCAACTTTGGTCATTTCGAGTTGGTGAGCAGCGGTGAGGATTTTTCGGTTCACCTGGGAGTGAGATTTACAGAGGAGATTGAGTACTGGATCTAAATCGGGGGAGGAGGGAAACCCTTCCAATCGGGTGATGGCAGTGGATAAAGTTTGGTGTGCACCATAGGTGGCACGGAGGAGGCCCAAGGGTGAGTTGGGGTGGATGCAGTGGTCTAGAGTTGTGGCAAGTGAAGGGTCGTTAAGGGCACAAGCCAGTGCATCCTCATGAGCGGGGGAATGGCGACGGAAGGTGCGAGCAAAAGGGGAAACGGGGAGTTCAGAGGTGGGGATTTTAGGCATGATTGTAGAGAGTGAGATTTGTTTGGCAGAGAAGGAGAGGCATTTGATGGTGAGGGAGCAAACAGAGGGGTGTCGTCTTTTATAATCTTTTAGAATGGTCTGTGCATGAGACAGATCTTTTTCGGGTACCCATGAGTCGTCTTCCAGAGTATAGCCTTTCCACCTAATTAGGAAATAGCGATTTGAGGGTGGACCTCGATGTTTTAATATCCGCTGTATTTCGTATTCCTCTTCTCCGCCGATAAGGTCAGGTGGGGGTTTCGGGAAATTCTTACCATGAACAGAGTTTTCATGATATGGAGATAACAAAGAGGCATGGAACACAGGGTGAATTTTCCATGTGGACGGGAGGTGGAGTTTGAATGATAAGAGAGATAGGACCACAACAATGATAAAAGGTCCTTCTCTTTTAGGAGCAAATTTCGGATTGACAATAGACCGTTTCAAGTTTCTTGCTTCTAGCCAAACTTTATCGCCTTTTTTGAAAGGGGTATAATGGTGACGGGAGCGTGATGCCATGACTTGGCGTGCTAATTCATGGGCAGCGAGAGCTTCTGAGTGGGCGGCTTCGAGGGTTTTCAATCAATCGACAACCGCGGAGATGGAGGATTCAGCGAGGACCATGGGAAGTGCTTTTGGTTCATATCCAAGTATGAGGTAGAATGGGGATTTCGAGGTAACAGAGTGAGGGCGGTGGTTATGAGCGAATTCTGCATGGGAAATAGATTCGGACCACGAGGTGGGGTTGTCACCACAGTATATCTGAAGGTAGGTTTCGACTTCTTGGTTGACCCTTTCAGTTTCTCCATCAGTTTGAGGATGATAGGTGGTAGAGAGTGCGAGATCGTATCCGAGAAGACATCCTAGTTCGAGGGCAAATTTTGAAGTGAATTGTGGGCCTCTGTCACTGATAATTTTCTCATAGAGGCTGAATCGGAGGTATACTTTATGAAAGAAGAGGTCTGCTACCCCTTTGGCAGTGATAGATTTCTTGATAGGGCATAGAATTACCCCCTTAGTAAGCCCATGGTCTACAATGACCAAGAGCATATCGAAACCATTGGATGGAGGGAGATCGGTGATTAGGTCACACGATATCTGTTGGAACGGACGTGTTGCGTAAGATTTGATGGGAACTAATGGAGGTTTTGTAGGATGAGTGTTGGCTTTATTTTGTTGGCAAATTGCACAGCCTTCGATGTATTTGCGCACATAGTGGGCTAGGCCTGGCCACCAGTACTCCTGTGAAACAAGTTGGCGAGTTTTCAAGACACCGGGATGTCCGGCAGAGGGATTGTCATGACATGACGAGACAATTTTGCAGCGAAGATCATCTTCAGGGGGTACGTATACACGATCTTTGTAGGTGATGATGCCATCATGATTTTGCCAATCAGATAGGCGGGAACGGAAGGGGGGAGGAATCTTGTTGTCCAGTGCTTGGAGGGCAGTGAGGACGAGAGAATCATTGCCGGATTTTTCAGCAATAATGGAGTGAAGTGTAGCACTTGCAGTGCAGACAAACATTGACGGTGGTAGAAGAGTTGTTTCTTCATTATCTGATGCATCTTTAGGAAGGTGATCAATGCGTCTGGAGAGGGCGTCCAGGCCAGAGAGGGTGGTACCAGGAACATGTATGAGTTTTAAATCGTAGTCGGAAATGTCGAGAAGCCAACGGGCTTGTAGGCGATTAAGAGTTTGAGGTTGGCGGAAATAGGTAAGATTTTTGTGATCAGTAAAGACTTGAACGGGGTCGACTGATCCAATAAGATAATGTCTCCACGCTTTAAGGGCACAGAGGATGGTGAGGAGTTCTCAGTCATAAATGTCATAGTTCCTTTCTGCAGGGGAAAATGACTGCGATAGGTAGGAGCATGGGTGCCATTCGCCATTTGCATCGGTTTGAAGAAGTATGCCTCCAGATGCGAATTTGGAAGCATCGGTGGCGATAGTGAATGGTTTGGAAAGGTCGGAGAAATGAAGGACTGGTTTTGAAAGAAATATGGATTTAAGTGTTTCAAACGCTTTTTGACATTTTTCTGACCAATTTCAATTTTGCGATTTCTTGGTTAGGTCAATGAGGGGGCGTGCAATTTCAGAGTAGTTTTGAATGAATTGTCTGTAGAAATTGGCGAACCTGAGGAAAGATCGGACTTCCTTGACCAATGAAGGTATGGGCCATTTGGTGATCCCTTCAAGTTTTACTGAATCCATTTCCAGGCCTTGTTCGTTAACGATCATTCCGAGATAATCAACTTCTTTAGTAGCGAAGTTGCATTTTTCTAAACATAGGTGGAGATTGAGGTCTTGCATTCTTTGCAAGACACGATGGGTTCGTTCAGTATGACTTTCTTCATCATTAGAAAAGATGAGGAGGTCGTCCATGTAAATAACAAGCCATCCTTCAGCAATCATGTCTCGAAATGAGTCATTCATGAAACGTTGGAAGGTAGCGGGAGAATTGGTCATGTCGAAGAACATAACCATGGGTTCAAAGAGGCCTTTGTGAGTGAGGAACGCCCCTTTCCATTGATGTCCGTCCTTGATGCGAACATTGTTGTATCCCCAGCGAACGTCGAATTTAGTGAAGATGTTTGCACCTTTGAGTTTATCGAGGAGATCACCAATGAGTGGGAGCGGATAGGCGTCGCGAATAGTATGTTCATTTAGGTATTGGTAATTCTGGCATGGTCAGAGTTTACCGTCTTTCTTTTTGACAAAGAAGAACGGAGATGCTTGGGGCAAGTTGGATGGGCGAATTTTGCCTGCCCGGAGATTTTCTTCGATGAACGTTTCTGTAGCTTCGCGTTCTTCAAGGGAAAGGGGGTATAGTTTGCCTATCTTAGGCATAAAGGATTCTTTAAGATTGATTTCATGGTCGTAGGGTCTGGATGGAGGGAGTTCACCAGTATCTGGTTCGGCGAATACCTTAGAGAAGTCAGAGTATTCAGAGGGAAGAGTTTTCTTGGGTTTCAGTTTCTCTGCCTCAACTGCAAGTTCAGTGGCATGGGTGATTTTTCATATTGCCTTTGGGGACAGATAGCGATTCCCTGAACAGGTGGTTCGGCAAATTGAGTCTGGTAGGAGGGTACGTCTGATTTTTATTTTCTTATTTCTGATTGCTCGGGATAGGAGAGTTCAGTTTACGAATTCTTTTTGCGTTTCGTATTCCGAGAATTCGAATAATGCAGGGGTGGCTTCAGGTCTGACCATCTTGCAGGTTGGAGGAGGGAGTTTCTTTGTGAATTTATGTTCATTCACTTTGTAGGCGGTCTAATATTGAGCAAAAAGGATTTTTGATTCATCTTTCGATTCGTCAATAGAGAGCAATCGAGCGTTCCAGTCCATGGCAGGGTTTGCCTTTTTGAGCCATGGTAATCCAAGAAGAACATTGTCATCTCCACAGTCCATTACATAAAAGAGTATTTCTTGGACAATGCCTTGGATATTGACAAAGAGGGAAGTGGTGAATTTGATTAGTCCTTTAGAGTTAGTCGAGTTGTCGGCATTGCGAACGCGGATCTGGTTTTTAAGGCGGGTAGTGGAGAGTCGGTGTCTTCGAACAAAACCCCAGTCGATACAATTCATTTGAGCGCCACTGTCGATTAGGGCATGGGTTTCGACGTCTTTGAGTGTGTGCGAGGGGACAATGAGTTGGACAGGAATCGTCATATTGGAAGTCAATACTCATACAGCTGCTACTTTATGAATAGGGGAAGATACTGGCGTCGAAGCAGTCCTTCCATTTAAAAATCCTGGTTGAAGAAAACTCTTTGGACTTCTTTTTCATCTTCCGAGTCTGAGTCATCTTCAATTTCTTCCAATTTTGGAAGGTCGGCTGGTTTCTTCTCTTTGTGTACCTTTTTCTCAGTGATATTGTTGGATGGGGAGGGATTAGATTCGAACTTAGTTCGACATTCTCAGGCATTGTGCCCTTTGCGGTGGCATTTGAAACAGGCCCCAATCTTTTGGAGGCGTTCTCTTTCTTTGGTCGTGAGCTTAGGTGGATATTTAATGGCATTGACATCAACGTCCATTGTGTTAGGATCTTTCTCAGGGTGGGAGTAGGATTTGTATGCAGGGTTTTTCTTTTTCTGAGATTCAACGATCCCCTTAGCTTCTTCATACAGGGTTTGGTATTCTTGAGTTTTCTTGTACCATTCCTTGATGGTCGTGACACAGGTTGCTTCCCCATACATTTTGTGAATGAGGCCAGAGGGTATCCCTTTGGCAAAAAATTCAATGAGAACATTGTTGTCAGTGATTCCAGATGTTGCGACGTGGTTTCTGAACTGGGCGATGTAAGATGTAAGTCCCAGTTCCTTGTTGACTTTTGTAATCATAAGCCAGGTGATGGATTTATGTGCAGAGTTGGTAGATTGGAAATCTTCCTTGATGGAGTCTATGAAATCTGTCCAAGTTCTGGTAGAAACTGCAGATCCTGAGATGCAGTCTTTCCTGAAGGTGTTTGCCCAATGGGCAGCTGGACCTTTAGTCATGTATGATAGAGCGAAGGTGATTTTCTTTTTGTCAGTATCATATACTTTGTCATTGGTGTCCAAATAAAATAAAACACTCCTGAGCCATGGTTCGAGGAGTTCTTCTGAACCATCGTAAGGTTCTGGGGCGTTGATTTTCAATTCTACTGGTTTGAATAAAGAGGACATGACTGGTGAAGGAACAAGAAAAATTTGACCGGATTGGGGTCGTGAGGTTGGTGATGCTGGAGTAGGCGACCGAGGGATATTTAATGGAGCAAGGTCGAGGTGTTCATCTTCCTGAAATAGGTCAACATCCGAACCGGATTCTGAATCTTCAGTTTCTGGGAAGTCCGGGGGATGATCTGAGTCAGATCCTTGAAAATGTCGTCTCTGCTCTTGGGCAACTAGTAGGTGTGGCCGGGTGGGCCGAGTCAGATTAAACTGCGAGGAAGATATTTTGATGGCATGTACGATGACAGCCAGCGAAAGGGTAAGCTAGAGCTTTTGTTAAGCTTGTCCCAGATAGGAGCAAGCAAAGCCCTTTAAAGGTGATAGGGACGACGAAAGACAAGAAGTCATGCAATGAAGGCAATGACAATGAGGATAGGTCATACTATTAAAGTAACGATGATGAGGATTCGAGGAAGTCATGCTATAAGCACTATCCTAGTGGCGAGGAAAGATACTACCACGAAGGTAGCCCAGAAGTTCAGGGAGTGCTCAATCAATGTGGAGAGTGAAGACACGCAGGAGACGAAACACAGGATAAGCTAGTATTGACCAAGCTACCAGATACAAGGGAGGTATCGTAAGGGAGCTCTAGCTTAGGGAAACGACTACAGATATGGCGGGTTTAAATAGTGAAAGATGATCTGCTGACTAAGCAGATCATAGAAAGTCATGGAAGGATGAAGAAGGAATTCCATGACTGCGCGGGTACGCAAGTAACTGTAAGGGTACTCGCCAGATTGGTAGACGACAAAAAGAGAAAAGAATACACACGGTTGCGTTAAGTCTGGGATAAGTTGTAACAACAAGCATTAGATCTGTGTGGCATGATTTAACCTCATTGTGGAGGAGATGGAATCAGAGTTTGAGTAAGTTATGTTGCAAAATGAGCATTTGTAACAATAAGAGACTAAGC
>JBBPTP010000845.1:0-12720 GCA_038094195.1 Pulveroboletus aff. carminiporus | reverse complement strand
AAAGTATTGACAGGTGAGATAGGAATGATAGAAATGAGTGTTGCAACACCAGGACACAAGAAAACATATGGTAATGTACTAACCATCTCAGTTGCTAGTCCTGAGATAAGTCAGATAGTAGGTAGAGTGGATAGTGTAACCAGATAGTTAGTCCAGGTATGGATAGGACTGGATACATACAAATAGAGGTGGATCAGCCTTCGACAAACACAGGACATGATGGGATGCTTGCACAATGGATGCTAGAGGATGCAGTGTGATCTGAAAGTGGGGAAAACTGAGTCTACAAACGTAGAGAGCGTCAAGCTCCTACATCCATGGAGGACTTAGATACTAACTGTCCCCAGTCAGTCACTTGACTCAGTAGAGAACTGACTTTGAAATGCACATTGTCGGATAAGTCCCATCGATGCGTCACATGACTTCTTCATCATCCTTCTTCATCATCTACTTCTACCATGTCCACTTTCGCCGACATTCTCTCATTCACTCATACCACCGTCGACAACAGTCCAAAGGTCCAAGCAGTGAAGGCACTCAAATCCATCAATGATCGCGTCTGCACTGTTAGCGAAATGATACCAGACGACAAGGAGACATTGCAAGAGGAGCAGGAAATGTAGGTGAAGGAGTGGGATACAGTCCTGGTGCATAATACCCATATCACGAGTAATCCGACATACTAACCCCTTTCATAGGACAACTTGCACACTTGCCTGAAGAAGGCCAAGGAGCATGGAGCAGAGACACTGGTGGAAAACTGTGTCATTCTGAAGATGCAAGAGGTTGGCCCCATAGTGAGTAGGTGGAAGACCAAAGTGGCAGATCGAAGATGTCAGGCAGTGGAATGCGAGGAGCGTGAGCGAGCAGCACAAGTGGATGAATCGCGCCCAACCCCATCTGGGACAAGTATGAATCCTGTTGCTTCTTCAGGGCGAAGAGTGGGCTTGCAGACTATGCAGGCATCAAATTGCAGCAAAGTAAGTCTTCCACATGGTTCATAATGAATCTGTGCTCATGAGTTGATAGCACACCAGGCCTATCATCGAGGATGACAAAGACAAAGATGAGGGCGAACCATCAAAGAAGACTGCAGTTCAGTCTGCTGATATCCACCAAGTTCTCTGTGGACTGTGCACAAGGGTGAAGGAGCCCTACGTTGGACAGGCTAACTGCATCTGCCAGTGGTGCACAAAGCTCAAGGCATGGTGCGAGAAGTCACTAGGGCATGGCAAGGCATTGAAAAAGGCAGAGGGACCATCCATGAGCAAAGCAGCAGACAAAGGAAAGGGGAAGATGGTGGCCATTGGTAAGTGGTCGTCATGCATGGTTGACAGTTTGGACTGATAATCCTGTAGTCTGAAACCCACTGCTGCACCATCAGCTGTCCCCCAAGGCCTTACTGGATGACACCATCGTCATCAATGAAACCGACTCCAATGACAATGAGGAAGAAAGCTGACCTGCTAAGAAGAAGGCAGTCACCACTTATGGTGCACAATCATTACCTCAAGATTTCACACTTCGCCTCATCACTCAACTCGAGGCGAAGATAATGGAGTCACAGGCAAAAATCAAGAAGGCAGAATCAGTAATGGTGGACCTGGTGGCTGAGGTAGGCACACAGCTGTGTGAAATCGATGAGTTGAAGAGGCAACTGAAAGAATGGAAGGCATGAGGGCTTGTCGATAGGTAGTCGCCCTATAGCATAGATATTGATTCCTTCGCAATCCAATTGATCATCCATGTCTGTGTCCATGTCCAGCATGATCTCTAAGTATGAAATGAAAATGAATCAGAAAGTAGAAATGATAGAAATGAAATGGTATAACGGTGACACTGTAATACGAGATACTGCTCAACTTGTCTTCGTCAATCTTCTTTTTGCATCTTCACTTACATGGATATCCAATAGTCCATACTGGATAAAACTGAATAAGAATAAAACTGAACACCAATGTGTGCGCTGCCTCTATGTGTGTATGAAGACAAATATCTAAATATTGAGTTCATTGAGACAGTGTAGAGGAGAAGGGAATAGGACTTTGTTCATATCTTTGTTTTTGACTTTTTGTTCTTTTTGTGTGAGAGAGAGAATGAGAGATAGAGAGAAATGACGATGGTCTATCGTATGAATGTCTGATGTTTTTGTTTTCTTTTCAGTAGTTGTTTTTGAGAGATCGAGACACCAGATGAACACTGGGATGAAACTGAGAGCACTGGACTAAACCTGGGATGAAATGGATACATAGCAGGTATATGGTTATGTTTTTGTATTGGAGATGAGCTAGTCATCAAAGACCGCTGCCTCATCTTCCTCATCATAACTCCCTATATCTTCCTCAGCTTTGAACTTGTCTGACTCTCGACTATCCAATCCGGTCATGGCAATAGCTAGACTGGTAATCCATGTACTTGAGATTGAGGCAGAATCAGCATCTTCCTGATGCTTTTGGAGCTGTGAAGCTTGCCAAGCAATCAGGGAAGTTCTAAAAATCTGTTCAGCAAGTGACAAAGGGACGAGAAATATAGCCTCTGTGAGGCCAACATGGGATAGGGGCTTGATGTGATGTACTGTGAAGTACTGTGAGGGTCGAGTTAACTTCAGGATACCAACTGAGTGAGCTGCTGTAGGCCAGCAAGTCTCCCTCCCCAGAGTACTTTCAGCGATGGCCTCCTGATCATCATAACGATACCCATCAACCATGCCATTCGCCTGAGCATCATAGGGAGGTATCCAGATATGACGAACACCATACCAGCTTAGTAGTATTTCAAGTGCCTGTATAAATGCAGAAATGCTATAGGTCAGTAGCTCAAGTATGCAGTCCTGTCAACCACAACCAAATGGGTTGCAGCAATAGGAAGCATCATTGAAGGTAAAGAAATGGGTTGTAGAGTAGATGAAACAACTACGAGCTAATAAACAACCCTATACAGGATTGCGCAAGTGGGGATCAAAAGAATAAAAGAGGAAAAGTAGATGGTCGAATCAAGGAATCCCTCACTCGTAGTGATGGATGTCAGAAGAGAACTTGATTGGAGACTTTGCATCAAAGTCCCAGTCTTATATACTACATGGGTGTGTGTATCTGTTTGTACATATTTGTCTAAGTAAATAGTCCGTTTAGGAAACATATATCTATAAGAGGTAGTCAAGGCTGTGCATGACGAGTCCTTGTGACTTGGAACATATCCGTGCATAGGTTTGTGGCGTGAGCAGTAATTAATTACATGAGGCACCCTTGTGGTGTGGCAGAATGGAAGTTAGGAAGCATGATGGACACGTTGTCTGTTATTATTATGAGAATAGAAGTCAAGGGACTTCTAGACGGTGATTAAAAAGGAAGTGTGACGTTTAATGAAGGTAGGTCAAGGGTTTGTACCCTTGATATGTGACTTGACTTGGTTTTGAGAAACGAGTGTGCTTAGTAAGCTGCTTAATAAGCTGCTTAGTCATTGTTCGATCGTGAAAAGATTAAGTCCCGAAGGACGAGGTATGGCATTAGGCAGCGTTTGTAACACTACCCCTCTTCTATGAATCGCATTCCAGGCAATTAAAGGGTTGTGTGGTCCCCTCCAGAATAGGTTTTCCACAGTACTTGAAAAGTTGAATAAATTCAACTGCCGACATCCTCAGCTTTCGAGGAGCGTTGGGGTATTTTTTATGGAAATCTTTTATTGCTTGTTGGGCGTTCTTTAGGTTGCCTTCCAGCTCCCAGGTACGGTCGCTTTCTGACCATCCACGCCAATGGACTAGGTATTCCAACCGTCGTCCTTTCATTCTCAATTCTATGAGGTAGTCAACCTCATATTCTTCGTCACGATCTTCTGTGACATGTGATGGACCTGCCATCGGTGCTTCCTGTCCCTGCAACCTTTCCTTATACGGTTTTAGATGAGATACATTTATAACAGGATGAATTTTCATTGTTTTTGGCAAGTGGAGTTTGCATGCATTAGGACCCCTCTGTGCGATGACATCATAGGGACCGATCCACTTCTCTTGAAGCTTTCGTGATGCTCGTGGGAGTCAGAGATGCTCCATGCTGAGCCAAACTTTATCTCCTATTTTATACTCCAGTGCTTCGGATTGGTGCTTATCCACTTGTTTTTTCATCTTTTCTTTTGCTTCATCAATGTTTTTACATGTGTTTTCTAATATTTTCTCTATTTTTTCTGCCATTGCTTCGGCCACTGGGGCCTTCATCTTACGTTGCTCAAATCCCATCCTTGGTAGATAAGAGCGTGTGACTTCGAAGGGACTTATCTTCGTCGTCGTTTGTTTCTTAATATTATATGAGAATTGTGCCAGGGGCAACCATTCTGCCCAATTCTCAGGATTTTCCATTGCAAATATGTGGAGATAGCTCTGCATCTCCCAGTTGATTTGTTCTGTTTGGCCATCCGTTTGAGGGTGAAAGGCAGTGGATAGCTTCGGAGTGATGCCCAAACATTTACATAAGTCTTTCATTACCTGCGCGGCAAACTGTGGTCTGCGATCCGAAATGATTGTTCTGGGAAGGCCGTGATCCTTCCATACGTGAAACAGATATAATTTAGCCGTTTCTAAACTTGTTATTGCTTTGGAACAAGGGACAAATTCGACTTCTTTTGAGAATCTGTCCATGACTACTAATATTGAGTCATGTCCATCAGAAATGGGAAGATCGGTCACAAAATCTGCGGAGACATCTACCCACAGCATGTGTGGAGTGTCTAAAGGTTGGAGTTTTCCCGATGGAGCCTTGTTTGATCCTTTGAATCGTGCGCATCTATCACACCTTGATACATATTCCTTAATGAATGTGGATAGACCAGGCCACCAATATGATCTTTCGATCAGTTCCTGTGTCTTTTCAGCACCCGGATGCCCAGCAACCGGTGTGTCGTGATGTAATCTAATGATCTCTAGACGGAGATCCTTGACGATGTACTTGTTTTTGGCCGGAACGTATAACTGGTCTTCTTTGTCATATAGAGTGCCATTTTCTTCTTGGCATATGCCATTCTTTCGGCATAGATCACACGCCTCGGATTCTTTAATCAACGAGGTAGCTTTTGCGACTTCTATTCTTAGAAGATCTCCCGGATCCTCAATTTCCATCGTCTTAATGGAGCTAGGCGGAATGACTAATATTTGTTTGTTGTCGTCCTCCATTCCTGCCCTGTGATCCTCTCTTCTTGATAAGGCATCTGGTTTTCCCATGGATGTCCCTGGCTTATATATCCATTTATAGTTGAAATGTGATAGGTATTGCGCCCATCTTGCTTGTCATCTATTTAAATCCTGCTGTTTCATGAACCACTGCAGGTTGGCGTGATCGTTCCATATTTCAAATGGATAATGGGATCCTTCCAAATGATGTCTCCACATTTCCAATGCTTTAATTACTGAGAGCATTTCTTTGTCAGCAATTGGATAATTGCGCTCTTCCGGTTTCATGCTGTATGAAGCAAAGGCAGTGGGATGCCATCTTTCTCCTTTCTTAACCGATAGTACTACCCCTGTGGCATAGTCTGAGGTGTCAGTTTCAAGGCGGAACTCTGATTCATCATCTGGATAAGCCAGAATCAGAGCAGTCGTAAATTTTTCTTTTAGCATGTCAAATGCCATTTGTTGTTTTTCTGTCCATGTAAAAGGAGTGTCTTTCTTTGTTAGGTCATTAAGAGGGTGTGCAACTTGTGCATAGCCTTCTATGAACCTTCTATAGAAATTTGCCAATCCGAGGAAACTTCTTACTCCTCAGACATTTTTAGGCATAGGCCATTCCAGAATAGCTTGAATTTTATCTTGTTCTATTTTAATTCCATCAGCGGAGACCTTCATGCCAAGGAATTCCACTTCTTTTACGTGGAAGGAACATTTTTCTGATTTTACAAACAGGTCGTTTTCCTGCAACCTGCGAAGAACTTCATTCACCAACTTGGCATGTTCTTCTATATCGTCTGTCTTCGTAAATATTAATAGATTGTCAATGTACACGACCACAACATCTTCCATATCAGCGAAGATTTCATTCATCATCGCTTGGAAGGTGGCTGGTGAGTTGCATAGCCCAAAGTACATTACGAGGGGTTCATAGGCTCCGCGGAAACATACAAATGCAGCCTTCCATTTGTCTCCTTCTTTGATCCGAATGTTGTTGTATCCCCATCATAGATCCATTTTCGTAAATAATTTAGCTCCTTTGAGCTTTTCGACCAATTGGGAAATTAACGGCAACGGGTAATTGTTTTTCACCGTATGCTCGTTCAGGTACCTGTAATTCTAAACCATCCATTTCTTTCCATCCTTCTTTGGAATGAAAAACACCGGCGAGGTCTGTGGTGATTTGAAAGGACGGATATATCCCTTCTTTAATTGGTCGTCAATGAACGCTGTGACTTCTTCTTGTTCTTTTACAGAAAGTGGAATGATCCGGCCCTTCTTAGGCTTAAATGAATCTTTGAGATCAATTCCGTGGTCCCATGGCTTTTGCAGCAGCATTCTTTCTGAATTGTGCTTATTAAATACCGTGCGATACTTGTGGTAGCATTTTGGAACCATTTCTTCGAACGTTTTATCTTTCTTTTCAATAGGTTTCTCGAGCGCTGCTCGGAGATGGTATGCGTTCCACGCAACCTCCTGTTCCTCTTGTTCTTCTTTCATAATCCACGTGGGAACTTCTTGTAACATCTTGCAACTGCGTGGGCATCAGGTCATTTTGACAGACCCCTTTTCCCAATCGATTTCAGGGTTATGATGTTTTAACTATGAGTATTCCAGGATCAATTGGTTGGATCCGAGATTGGTTATTTCAGCTGTTGCTTTCTCACAGTGTCTCTGATATTCGATTATAATTTCTGTGCAGTGCGTGATATCTCCTGCATTGTTCTAAGTTCCGTCTACGTTGAACACGCAGATCGGAGTTTTTAGTGCTTTGAGCACAAGGCCGTTACTTTTAGCCCACTTCTTGTCAATGAAAATGATGTTTGCACCACTATCCAGCAGTGCTTTAATCTCCTTCAGGTTCTTCTTGTCGTGACTTATTTTTACGTCTAGGATTATCTCCTTGGATGGGTTAACAGATCTGGTAAATATTTCTTCAGGGAATTTTTCGTTATCCACTTCTTTTTTCTTTGTTTTGTTGGAGGAATTAAGCACGTCCTTTACAGCGATGCCGTGCTTCTGACTAGCAGAAGACACCTCCTTCTGGCAATTTATAGAATTCTCGTTTTGGTTGTCGCTCACGACTTCCTCCACAGATAAAACTTCGAACCTATTTTTGTGATTTTCTCGTTTTGTGACATTATGAGATTGAGGACCCTGATTACTCAATCCCATCCGTGATTTACCGATTCCATCTCTTTTATATTGTAGAAGAACACCTTCATTTCATCGAATGACATTCCTTTTACAGTGGCGAAAGGGTCGCTTTCCTTTTCCTTCCCTTTGCCTTTGTCTTCCTTCTTCGGGGACATTTCCTTCTTGCTACTGCCTTCCCCCCCCGAGGTCGTTGCAGCTCGTACTTTTGTTTTTGGTGCTTTCTTGCACCCGGGTTTGTGCTTCGAGCCCAAGAATTTACATTCTGGGCATTGTACTTTGGGTTTTGGACAATCTCTTACGAGATGTCCTTGTTGTCCACAATTGAAACATGTGGGACTGTTGCTTTGTCTTGTGTTGGCAGTTTCCGTCTTAGCTGCCCTGGCTTCTTTCTTCTCCTTCCTTTCCCATGGTTTTGTAGCTGCAGGCTTGTTGAACATTCGATATGCTTCCAGTTGCATACCGATGTTCTTTATTTCGAATAGCGTTTGGTCGACAGTTTGTTTTCGTCGACCCTTGAATAATTCCAGATGAATGTCCGGATGGATTGCATTTTCAAGTAAGTAGACTCTGTGTGTTTGGTCTACTCCCGATTGGTAGAATAACTTTCTCCACCTCACAATGAAAGCGAGAATGGAACTGGAACCTTGTATGCATTTGGCGATTTCCTTTTTCGCCCAGTCCTTTTGGAGTTGAGGGCGAAATAACCCCTCAATTTCCATGACCAATGAATCCCAATCGTTGATCAGGGAATTGCTGGCAGTGAGCTTCTGCAGCTCTACTTCCGCAAAGAAACTTCCTTTCTCACCCTTTAGGCGAGATAAGACTGCGTACGCCCGATTTTTCCTATGGGGTTCCGGTGCTCCGTCCAATTCGGACTTGCCCATGAACTGCTTTGGGTTGCAGTCCATCCAGGCCTTCATCTTCGTCCACCATTCTTCGAACTTGGATAGGCTACCATCGTAGGTGCCTGGGTCGGTGAAAATCTCTACCTTGGATGTACTGCCTGCTTGCATTCCTACTGTTTGTCCTCTGGTGGCCCACGTGTATACACCCATTAATTCTCGGGTGCACTGGTCCGCTTGTTCAGCATTTTCGACAGCGGCGGTTAATTGTGTTTCTGCCCTAGTCAGGGCTTCTTGCAGGGCGAACCGTTCATTTTCCATGATCTGAATTCTTTCAATCGCATTCTGAAAAGATGCCAAAAGGTTGGCCCAATTCTCTGCATTGAGTTCGGGTACTTGTGCCATGGCTTAGTAGGGATATGTACGTAATTTTCGTAGGTAGGATGTAGGGCGTAAGTATGGACATTGGTTAGGTACTGTGGGTTCTTCGACTCTTGTTCTACTGTAATCGTACCAATAGACTTTTCTGGTACGTCACTTCTTCGGCTGCCTTATAGCTAGCAGCGAGGTTTCTCTGACCTGCCCTTCTTTTAACTCTTCTGGTAAAAACTCCCTCGCTACTTGGACGGGTATGCCTAGTAGCCACTCGTCTATGAATCCAAAATCTCTCTCCAGGGTGACTAGCTCTGAAGGACTGACTGAAGGGTGGGGAGATGTACTGAGAGATCCGAAGATGTCTTCGAGCAGCCTCTGAGCTTGGTCGAGGTGCCTGGCAATGTTGTCGATGAACTGATGTAGCTGCTCTGCTTCGTGCCCTGATGACACGACCGAGTAGTTTTCTAACAAGGATTCTGGCACTTAGCCAGACACGTGAGATCCTGTACACTACTTGTGTGAAGTTAAGAAAACAATAGCTCTTTGAATGTACTTGCAAATGAGACCGTTGTCGGGTTTGAGGGAATCAAGTTCTAATGAAACAACTATGAGCTAATAAACAACCCTATACAGGATTGTGCAAGTGGGGATCAAAAGAATAAAAGAGAAAAAGTAGATGGTCGAATCAAGGAATCTCTCACTCGTAGTGATGGATATCAGAAGAGAACTTGATTGGAGACTTTGCGTCAAAGTCCCAGTTTTATATACTATATGGGTGTGTGTATCTGTTTGTACATATTTGTCTAAGTAAATAGTCCGTTTAGGAAACATATATCTATAAGAGGTAGTCAAGGCTGTGCATGACGAGTCCTTGTGACTTGGAACATATCCGTGCATAGGTTTGTGGCGTGAGCAGTAATTAATTACATGAGGCACCCTTGTGGTGTGGCAGAATGGAAGTTAGGAAGCATGATGGACACGTTGTCTGTTATTATTGTGAGAATAGAAGTCAAGGGACTTCTAGACGGTGATTAAAAAGGAAGCATGACATTTAACAAAGGTAGGTCAAGGGTTTGTACCCTTGATATGTGACTTGACTTGGTTTTAAGAAATGAGTGTGCTTAGTAAGCTGCTTAATAAGCTGCTTAGTCATTGTTCAGTCATGAAAAGATTAAGTTCCGAAGGACGAGGTATGGCATTAGGCAGCATTTGTAACAGTAGATACTCGAAGTGTGATCCACAACTGACATGTCAGCCAAGCAAATATGAGTAGGGAAAGAACTTCATATCTGGCTGATCTGCGCCTCTTGGATAAGGTAGTACACAGATCACAAAGTAACCAAATTATCCTGCACCAGATAGGTGTTTGACAGGATAGTGAAAAGAAAAGAGTGAGATGAATGTGAAGTGATAGACAGATAGTTTAAGCTGTGAGTATGACCAGACAGTAAAGGGAAATGGTTATTTGAAAGGGACATAGAAGTGGAATATGCATCATCCAACCCTCTAGAAGAATTGTCTGTAGATGACGGACGATGAGACAATCTGCCTGCACCTGAATATTGGGTAGCAGCAGCATGAACAAGATTAAAATTGAATAAAGGACAACCTGTGAACCCTTGTTTAAAGGCCATGTTAGGCTGCAAGACAGGATTAAGTCCAATAGCAAAAGGCAGAAGATGCCGATATGCAGAAGGAAATATAGAAGATGAATGGACAAATGAAGGTGAAGATAAATTGAAAATGGATAAAGCAGATTGTTTACCGGACTCTCTCTGATCCTGAGGCAGATCACTGATGTCCAAAAAGTCCATCTCCAAAATGGATTGATGGTTGTTGCATGGTTTACCGTTGTGACAGTGAGGACACCCTTCTGACCATGGTTTAGTGGGCAGAGCATACTGCTTCTCTGAATTAGAGTCACATAGAGTAATGGTTTGTGTTCCATCTGGAAAGTCTTCAGTGTTAGCACTCATAAGGCAATGGAATGGTTGACCCAGTAACAGGTCAAAGTTGGCCTGAGCTAGAATCTGAACCTATATCATGATCTCGCCTGCATCTAAGTCTATGGTGAGGTTCTCGAGTACCCCTATAGTAGAGTCAACACTGATATTCACAGATGACATCTTCATGACATGGTCAGAGCAGATTGGTAGTCCGAACTCTTGCCATATCCACTTGGGCATTGCAATGATCTCTGAACCTGAATCCAGAACACCAAGAAGAGTGTGTCCTGAATTCACTACCTTGACTTTGATCACTTGAAGGGGTAGATTATGGTGAGCGACGATGCGTTCATCATCATTCCTGAGTATCCGATCGCTGAATTCTTGTGTGACAGCAGCAGGATCTTTGCCAGCGAGCTCATTAACCTGTGCAAGATGGATAGAAGGGTTAGCAACTCATTTCACAGTAGTAAGGTCATGGAATTGTTTTCGAAACTCTGGTGAGATAGTGAATAAATCCTTCACCGGTACTGGGATGCTTGAGTCCAGCACCTGCTCTAGAACTCGCCTAGGTGCAGCCTCGTCCTTGAGAGAGAATAAATATTTATACTGTGTCATAGGGGCTAAAGGAGTGTTAGCTTGAAATAAATGAAAAGAAGGATTTACTGCTGAACTGGATTGAACTGCAGTGTGTCCTAGAGGACCAGCAATAGCAGGTTTCAAAGAGCTAGAGATACTGCCTGTAGGATTGCAAGGTATGGTTTGAGAGGAAGAATCTTTGTCAGTATTATGAGTAGGAAGAGAAGAAGAGGTTTCAGCAGTTTGCCACAGCTCTGGGGATAGGATCTCCTCAGATACCGTCACTGCACAACTATCCGGTCACTTCCTATTAGGAACATGGACACCATCAAACTTAGGGCATTTATCCTTGTCCTTAGATGCCTTGTCTGCTTGAAAGGTTGCCCAAGCTTGAGCTATATAGGGTTGAAACTCTGTGTCAGCGACAATGGGTGGAAAAATACTATCTATATTGGATTGAGTTGCCAAGTAGGCTGATGAATTGGCTGCTGCAGCCAAAGGAACATCCAGACAGACAACGGATAGGAGAGCTGTAGTAACCACTGAAGCCTGAGTTGACTTCACAGTAAGGGTCTGGTCGATGGACACCTTCCACCAGGTACATATGGAATCTCTGATCCATCTGACATATAGAGTCTCCCATCGCCACTGCAGACTACTTTTCCTGAGTTGAGATACTCCATACAGACCGCACAATTCCTCGTAAAGTGTCCTACCCCAGTGCAGAATCTGCAAAGGGGTGCAGTACACATGGCCGTATTTGTTTCAGCCTTCATAGGTGGAATAGGATTATATAAGGGAGTAGGAGCAGATGACGTAGGATGAGGAAGTGAATGAGGAATGATATCAGAGGTGGATAGTGAAGAGCGAAGAGCTGAACCAGTCAAGAGGAACTTGGCAGCAGTGGATATGTCGTCGATAGGATAGGGGTCATCTGGATGTAAGTCCAGTTTGATGATAGTGAGTTGATGACAAATGTGCTCCTGGAGGAGAGCAGGAAAGCCAACCAGGAAGAGCATATCCTGTTCCATCTCAGACAGCTTTCTGGTCGCAATAAGGGTAGCAGAAATCTTAGTGAACTTCCTGGTATACTCACCCAGGTCGTCCTGATTTCACATCTACTTCTTTTGGTAGTCCTTAACTAAATATTATAGGTCAGCACAATAATAGTGGTTACTCCCTTCATAGCCAGGATATAACTTTTTGACTGCTATGACGAAGTCATCCCAATCTGCTGGAATAGTGGTGGACTCTGGGCAAGTTTCCCATACTTCCACCTCTTCCAGGTCAGCATAGTGGATTGCTGCCTTAATTTTACCTGCATCATCAAGACCTGCTTGGTTGCCTAGTTGCTCGATGTCCTCTAAGTAGTGAGGAAGCTGTGACAGTGTTACAGGTGCACTCTACGCTATAGTGCATTACGATTATTGAAGCTACAAGCACTACGGATATGGACTACAACTACAGACACGGACTAAGAATACGGACACTCTTAAGTTTTATCTTATCAGTACTGGATTTACTGATTACTCTTTATTTTCACATCTTTACATGTACACATAGTCACATATCACTTATTCACCATTTCACGACTTCACGATTATCACTTTTGATGGAGTCACACTTCATGATCATCACGACCCCTATCTTTATGAATCACGATCATAGA
>JBBPTP010000841.1:0-12770 GCA_038094195.1 Pulveroboletus aff. carminiporus | reverse complement strand
TACACCTCCTCGTCTATCTACCTTTGCTGGACCCCTCTAGGGACGAGCACAACTCGCTCCCTTCACCCCTTTGCCTGTGGTAGACCCTCTGGGGACTTCCTCTAGCACACCACTTATCTTTCTTACATCGGTCTGTTCGAACCCACGGTACTTTTCTTTGGTCACAGCAATGCACCCCCCACCTTTCAGACATTTATGAACCACATCTTCGCCGACATGATCACTGAATGCTGGCTGAAAATCTACATGGACAACATGGGCATCTGTATGAAGGATGACCTAAACCTTCACCATGAAAGAACTCGCCGAGTCCTCCAATGACTAAGAGAACATAAGTTATCCTTGAAACTACCCAAATGCAAGTTTGACATTTCACAAATCAACTTCCTTGGAATTATTGTTGGCAACGGCCTGGCTAAGATGGACCCAGTCAAACTCGCAGCAATCTCCTCCTGGAAACCCCCAACTACAGTGAAAGGAGTAAGATCATTTATGGGGTTCACCAATTTTTATAGGAAATTCATTCCCAATTTCTCCAACGTCATCGCCCCACTAAACCTCCTCACTCAGAAAAATCAGCCATGGGATTGGACCCAGTTACAACAACAGGCATTCGATGCCTTAATCAATATCTTCTCATCGACCCCTGTCCTCCACATTTCTGACCTAGCCAAACCCTTTACAGTCATGACCGATGCCTCTTTAATCACAGCGGGTGTAGTCTTAATGCAAACTGATGTCAACGGAGATCTCCATCCATGCTCATACTTCTCCAAAACATTCATCCCTGCAGAACAAAATTACGACATCTATGATCGCGAATTGCTCGCTGTAATCCTCGCCCTTGCTGAGTGGAAACATTATCTGTTGGGCACAAACCATCCAGTCACCATTGTTACAGATCACAAAAACCTGTTATACTTGAAAGACCCTCGCAAACTCTCCCGCCGACAAGCACGATGGGGCCTTTTCCTCCAAGACTTTGATATCTTGTGGAAAGTCACACCGGGTACCCAAATGGGCCCTGCAGATGCCTTGTCAAGAAATGCTGAGGTAGATACTTCAGAAGACAACACCCAAACATCCATCATTGCAGAACCTGTTATCATCCACGCCCTAGACACTAGACTGGCTGAACTAGTCCGTTTCTCCTCCATGAGAGATCCCTTAGTACTCCATACTATCGAAGGTCTGGAAAGAGACAACCCACTCTTTTCCAGGTCTGCCCTCCATGATTGGACCCTAGACAACGGTCACCTCTACTTTAAAAGACACTTATATATTCCACCCTCTGCTCACTCCACCATCCTAACCACCATCCATGAATCACCCACCACAGGCCACCTAGGACAATTTCGAACTAAGGCCATAGTAGAACGTGATTACTGGTGGCCAGGGTTAGCTACTTTTGTTCGCAACTTTGTTAATGGATGTGCTGTCTGCCAACAAAACAAGGTCAACACACATCCAACCATCCCGTCTATTTTCCCAATCCCATCACATACCACACTCCCATTTAAACAAATCTCTGTTGACCTCATCACTGACCTCCCCGAATCTAATGGCTATGACTCTATTATGGTCGTGGTCAACCATGGACTTACAAAGGGGGTAATTCTCGCTCCTTGCAACAAATCTGTTACTGCCGAAGGTGTCGCCCAACTCTTCCATGACTTTGTCTTCAAAAGATTTGGACTCCATGAATCAGTCATCTCCGATAGGGGCCCCCAGTTCGCATCTGCTTTCGCCAGAGAGCTAGCCAGACTCCTCAAATACAACGTAAAGTTATCAACCACATACCACCCTCAAACTGACGGACAGACTGAACGAATGAACCAAGAACTGGAAACCTACCTCCGCATATTTACTACAAACCAACCCAGAAAATGGGCAGATTTCCTTACCACCGCTGAGTTTGCCCATAACACCACCCCACACTCATCTACCAAGGTCTTCCCTTTCTCCTTGATGCTCGGATATGAACCCAGAGCCTACCCACCAATTGGAAAGACTTTCCTCCCTGCTCTTGAATCCAGACTGACGGTCCTTGACGAATCAAGAAAAGAAGCACTTGCTGCACATGACTCAGCCCATCAGATCATGACTGCACGGGTAACCAGGCACTTCGTCCCATGGAAGGTAGGAGCCAAGGTTTGGTTGGAAGCCACCAATCTCCACATCAAAACCTTATCCCGAAAGTTGGCCCTGAGACGGTACGGCCCTTTCGAGATCACTCAAGTACTCTTCCCCCTCTCCTATCGACTTAAACTTCCACCTACCTGGAAGATCCATGATGTTTTCCACACATTCCTTTTGTCATCTTACAAGGAAACTGATGCACATGGTCCTAATTTCCTTCGACCACCTCCTGACCTGATCAGATCAGAAGAAGAATATGAGGTGGAGCGAATTATCTCCCACAGAGGCAGTACATCCAGGAGACAATACCTAACTGCGTGGAAAGGCTATCCTTCATCGGAAAACACCTAGGAACCCGAGAGTAATCTCCGCCATGCACAGCAGATACTCTCCCAGTACAAAAGGGACAATCAACTGTAGGAATGGTTCAAACAAGACGTCAGTCTCTTCGTGAGTATCGCCTTGAATGAACCATTTCAGATGTTTCTGGGAACACTATGTCTACCCCATCTTCATCATCGCAATCTTCCTTGCCATCCTATTCTCGCACCGATTCTCGTATTCAAACTGCCTCAGTAAGGCCATTGCTACTGCCGATCGACCACGCCCTTACCCTGTATGGCGCTATCCTGGCCAACCCAACCTTGCTATACATCGTTGAAAACCTCCTGTTATATCATCAAGACGTAACCTCTCAGGAGCTGATCCGTTTGTTTCATGACATAAATCGCATCCAACGCTTACATACCTTAGCCACCCCAAATGACTTACCTTCATTGTATGGGGTTCCAATACGCTTTCTTCTCAGCAATCTACCTCAACGAGTCTTAACTTTATTACATACTCATGGCTTTGCCACCTTCATGGAATCTATCCCTGCAAATCACCTGTTCTCCACCTTTTCACCAATCTTCTATTCCATGATGCCGGAGGAACAAGCAACCTATATGTCCGGTTTACCTTTTTCGTCTCCTCCACTATACATCCCTCCTCCTCAGTCACCTGTGGAAGACCCCTTGTCCCCACCTGCCCTAGCACTACGTCTTTCTTCTCCTCCTCCATCACCTACCATCACTCCATCCGAATCAACCATAGAATCGGATTCCACCGCGATAGAGGAAATCGACCAATGCCCTGTTGATAGAACCGCTCAATGACTGTCTGAGTCATATCACATTCCTGGTGCCAATGGAGTCACCATTCTCTTGGCCCCGACCAGATTATTACCCACTATTGTACATCGCCGACCTGCCTCCACTCTAATGGAGTGCTTTCGCTGTCATATGTTGGGCCACTATCGAGAGGATTGTCCACATTACACCTGCCCACACTGTCACGTCACAGCACCTGGTCACCCCCAGTATTTGTGTATATGCACCCAATGCAGTTTTTGCAGTCATTGGGGACACTCCGATCGCTTCTGTCCAGTGTGCTCATGTGCACTTTGTAATCAACCAGGGCATGTGGTAGACGACTGTCCATTTGAATATCTATCCCTGGAGCAGGCCTTGGACATCTATGGAGGACATTCCCCCAATATACCGTGAACATGAAGTGGACTTGTTGTTTATCGAACCAGGGTTTCAATTCTACGCAGGGGGTAATGTTACAATATTCTTTCTCTCTTCGTCTCTGTTACTCCTTTGCTTCACACAACCCACTGCCCTCTTTGGTGTGACTCGCACCACTTATCAGTACTTACTATTGATAGCGTCAGCTCCTCCTCATCTTGTTCTTCTTTGATCAGTTCCTGAAGGTTCGTCGCTTATCTTTTATCATGAACAATCACTCCTTAGTCGAGTCTCTTATCTCGATCTCATAGTTCCATCTTCCCATTTGTTCTTTTACGTTCTATGTCATTCCACTGCAGATTAACTAATCCGCAGTATCACTTACTATTCTCATCTTCTTGGGCCGGCCCTAACTTAGCTTAGCTATCACTATTTAAACCATAGGATAGCGCCTTGTAGTGTTTTCTCCACTTTGAATCTATTGTGTCTTTCCACCTAACACAAACTTAAGTAATACCAGAGGATGTTGCAACTCTTCGTGAGCTCCTCCCTTTGGTAGAACTTCCCTTGAGTCAGTTAGCCTAATATCAAGAAGCTATCTGTTTCGTGTCCCACACAAGACGTAGTAGCGTTAGGTCTAACACAGAATTCATAACAGGAGCCATGCTCTCTATTTATAAAAACAATAATAAATAGCATCCTATCACCTATTTCTCTCATGCTCTTAACTCCACTGAAAGAAACTATCTAATTGCTGACAAAGAAATGCTCAGTATAATACAAGCATTAGAAGTTTGGAGACACCACCTTGAAGGTGCATAGCATGAGTTTGAAATATGGAACGACCATGCCAACCTACAGTTCTTTATGACGAGACAAGATCTCAACCATCGCCAAGTACAATGGTCACAATATTTATCTAGATTCAATTGCATATGGATATACAAGGCTGGAACCACAATGGGAAAAGCTGATGCCCTTTCTAGATGAGAAGATCACCTTGAAGGGATTGAAGATAACAACAAAGGAATTATTGTTATCTCCCTGGATAAGATCAGATAGACACTTCTGATCTCAGATGAAGGGGTCTCCATTAAGCAACACATTTTTAATGCAACCATGTGTCTGATGGAAACACAAACCTGAAAGATGCTTGAAAAAGAAAAACTTGAAATTCATGATGATGGTCTACTGTACAACCAATATGAAAGAATATACATCCTGGATACACCTCAGTATCCACTCCTATACATGGAGGTCATCAGACTTCACCACAACACTCCAGTTGCTGATCATCCTAGATATGAGAAAACCATAGAATTACTGCAGTGCAGTTATTGGTGGCCAGAAATGACTACTTACATTAAAGATTATGTCAAATGTTGTGACAGGTGTCAATATTTCAAAGGATCAAACCAAGCCCCAGCTGGCTTATTACAACCTTTAGAAGCATCTCAAATTCCATGGAAACATATATCAGCCGATTTCATCACAGACCTTCTCAAGTCTCATGGATTTGATGTAATCTTGATGGTTGTAGATCACTTCTCAAAGAAAGTCGAATTTATCTCCATGCATAAGATGTGCACAGCCCTGGACATGGCCAAACTCTATCTAAATTATATTTGGAAACACCATGTCCTTTCTAAATCTATCATTTCTGATTATGGACCTCAATTTGCATCAGCTGTAATACAAGAGCTTTATAAGCATCTTGACATAGACTGTCATCTCTTCACAGCATTCCATCCACAAACAAATGGGCAGACAGAATGAATGAATCACAAAGTTCAACAGTACCTTCACATATTTACAGCAAAGCAACAACATAAATGGACCAATTGACTAGCCCTCACCTAATTCTCATATAATTCTAAATGTAATGCTTCTACAAAGAAGACAGCCTTCAAAGTCACATGTTCATATCACCCTAGAATGGGATTTGAACAAGGGTTGTCTAAAGCTTCCGCTGCAGAAACATTTGCAGAGCAAATAAAAATAGTATTATAAAAAGCTTATAATAATATATTAAAAGCACAAGAACAGATGAAGGCTAACACCAATAAACATAGATCATCCACACCAGACTATGCCATCAGAGACAAAGTCTGGCTCTCCATAGAAAATCTTCACTTGATACAAGCATCTAAGAAACTTTCCGAAAGATAGCTAGGATCTTATGAAATCATTGAGTTAATAGAACCAAATGCAGTCAAGCTATGCTTACCTTACTCAATGAAAATCCACCCTATTGTTAACATATCTCACATTAAACTATACTAGACAGACAAGAACCATACCGACTAGGACCCATGCAAGTCATGGAAGACAGAGACAATGAATGGAAGGTGGACTACATTGTAGATTCCTGACTCAAAGGTCAACATCTGAAACATTTAATTCACTGAAAAGGCCATGATGACACAAAATATACCTGAGAGCCAAGTGTTACAAATGCTGCCTATCACAATACCATGTCCTTCGGGACTTAACATCTTTTTCATGAGAACAATGATTAAGCTTGCTGACTAAGCAGCTTACTAAGCACACTCGCTTTATTCTTAAAGTCAAGTCACGCATTGAGGGTAACAAACCCTCGACCCACACTCTCTAACAAGTCACGCTTCTCTTTAATTACCATCTAGAAGTCCCTTGACTTCTATTCTCACGATCATAACGGACAATGTGTCCATCATGCTTCCAATCTTCCATTCTGCCACACAACGTGTGTGACTCATGTTATTAATTACCAAGATATGCCACAAGCCTATGCATGGACATTAAGTACAGCATTACAATTACCTCTTATGAATATATGTTTCTATAAACAGACTATTTACATACACAAATATGTACAAATAAGTACACATCCCATGTAGTATATAAAGCTGGGACTTTGAATGCAAAGTCTCCAATCTAGTTCTTTCTGATACTCATCACTACAAGTGGGGAGTTCCTAGATTCGACCTTTCATCCCTTTCATTATCTTTTGACAATGACAACTAGCAATCCTGTATAGGGTTGTTTATTAGCTTGTAGTTGCTTCACCAAGAGCCAATCTAACACATGCATAAGACACTGTGAAAGAATTTCATCATTTATACCTGGCAGCCCCATGTGTCATCAATATAGATGAAAGTCTATTCTCTAAACTATTTAAAAAATATGAGAACCAGACCAACTTAACACACCCTGCTAAAATACCCTTCAATCACCTGAAATGCAATTTATAAGGAGGGGATAGTGTTACAAATGCTCTTTTTGCAACATCATAACTTATTCAAACACCAATTAAAGCTCCTTCACAATGAGGTTAAACTATGCTGCATAGGTCTAATGCTTGTTGCTAGACTTGCTGCTCAAATCAATTACCCCAAGCCTTGTCTTGTTTACCTCTACATCTGCTAAGTCTGAAACTTATCTACCCTAAAATTCATTGACTCTTCATGACTTCACAATAGCACAGTGCTTGACACTGTATAACTCATGACTTTACACGTTTAGATATATTGAACTTTATCTGACAGAACTTAACTTTATTTATATGCTTCCATTTCTATGCTGCATGCATTTTATTACTGCTACTCTTTACCCTATGACTATGCATTCCTATGCTTCTCTTCCATTTTGATACATCACACCTTATGTCTTTCATTTTCACTTCAGCTATTTAGGACTATATTTGGATAATGGACCAAATAGGGACAAATATGTACTTAGATATATAAGGACTCAAATTGATGACCAAGGGATCCTCAGTCAGATCTTCTTGGGTTTTCCCCTACTCTCATCTTGACTCCTAAGTCTAAGCTTCCTAGTGGTAATCTGAAAGGCCTAGTGCTATTAGGGTTGTTTCAGCAAGAGCCTATCACACTCTCAACAATGAAAGCTGAGTATGCTGCTGCCACACATGTTGCCAAGGAGACCATCTGGCTTCATCACCTTATTGGTGAGATGTTTCAACCACTTGAGAAGCCAACCACATTATATAGTAACAACCAATCCATAATTGCATTGATAAAGGATGGTAATTATCATGTATGTATAAAATACAAAGATATTTGATATCATTTTTTTCATTTTACAATTTCTAATAGTTCTACTCATCTTACCTATTGATACAACTACTAAAAGGATCACAGCACTATACAGCACTGGCTCAAGTCATTGTCAGAAGATAAGTGTTACAAACGCTCTTTTGCAACATTGTAACTTATTCAAACCTCAATTAAAGCTCCTCCACAATGAGGTTAAACTAGTCACTCAAGTCTAATGCTTGTTGTTAGGCTTGCAGCTCAAATCAAATACTCCAAAGTTATGACATCACAATCTCCTTGATCCTTTTACTGCTAAGTCTGAACCAACCCTGCCCTAAACCCTGCTTACACTTTCATGACTTCATGACAGCATGATGTCTGACATTGTATGACTTATGACTTTATGCTTTTGGACTTATTGAACTCTATTGGACAGAACTTAACTTTATTTGTATGCTTCCATTTCATGCCTCATGCATTTCATTTCCACTACCCTTTACCCTATGGCTATGCTTTATGCTTCTTTTCCATTTGATATGCCATTTGACTCATGCCTACCTCATTGTTTTAATCTTCACTTCACAGCCTCATGGCTGTTCACTCCTTTATTTGGATAACAGACCAAATATGTACAAATATATAGTAGGGTATATAAGGACCTGAATTGATGACCAAGGGATCCTTAGTCAGATCCTCTTGGATTTTCCCCTACTTCCATTTGACTCTTAGTCTAAGCTTCCTTGTGGTAACCTGAAAGCTCTAGTAGCAATTAGAGTTGTTTCATTAGGATCTGACTGCCGCATCTCACCTTACCACTACACCTACAAGCACACATCACAAGTGGGTGCTATGTTCTACAAAGAAGAAGCCACACTCATGACGAGCTAGTGGTCTTCAATGCTCACCACTTCCTCTCTCTCTTCCCAGCTGCTTCAGTCTGACGGAGCCCTTCTCACTTTTTGTACACTGCCTTGCACATAGTAGCCAAGCAGATTTTAGATATAGTAGCAGCCAGTAGAGACCCTGAGCCACTTGCACCTCAAGAGGTCAGGAATCAGAGCATCACGGACTCGCAATCCACCTTAAGAGATTCCTTGCCCACATCATTGGCAGATCAGTTTTTACTCACACTAGAGAAAGCAGGGCTAGATCTTCTGAAAGAACTAACCAACCTCTATGCCACCGCCATCCTCTTTAATAAGTTTGAGGAAGCAGGAACCTTTGAGGACAGTACCTCATTCATTACTGAACCCAACCCTTTGTTGAGAGATCAGTCCTACGACCCCAATGATGCACCTATAGTACCAGACCCAGTATCCCTTTATGTACCTCCATCACATATCTGCTTGTGGTCAAATAAAATGACCACTGGCTCTTCTTTAACCTCTGTCTCAATATTAGAGGTGGAAATTAAGAAAGAAGAAGAAGAACCAGTACCATACATACCACTAAGACCTGCCAAGAGAAAGGCAGAAGAAGAAGAACCCTTGATATATGAGAAGCATCCAAGGAAAAGAAGAGCCATACCTAGCATAAGGAGGCTCAGAGGAGGTGAACTGTTCACAGACGAAAATTATACCACGAAAGTACTATGCCTCTGGTTGTCTTTACACCACTCCAAGAAATTTTTGTAATTCATACCATTCACTATGTCCCTCTCCCAAGTGCTTCATGACTCTAGTGCAAGCTGAACAGATCAGACAAATGCAATCATAGCAGAATTTAACACAGCGAGTACCGTAATCTTGCAACTTAATGTAACCATCAATGCCTAGCAAATCGAGCTGGCAACACTAAGGGCATAAGCAGCAGCACGTGCCACAGCAGGAGCACAAGCAGCTGTAGGCCAAGCAGCAATGACGGGAGGCTATTTCTGAAAAGTAGAAATTTTCTCTGACTTTGGGAACTATGATGATTCCAGGGCTAAGTTTGAAGAATGGTGGAGCAAGATGAAGGCTTGGCTTTCCATTAACAGTACAGCAATTACTCCTGGCTTGTATGACACAGTACTCACCATACTCTCACAACTCACTGGCATAAAAGTGGGCCAGTTCACAGAAACATGCTTAGTCAAAGGATGGGCCTATACGTGAGCCTCATTAGAATCAGAAATGGAGGGTCTTTTTAGATCTGCCAATAAAGTAGACTGGGCCCACAAGCAAATTGACAGGTTCATGCAGAGCAATATGCCCATCAATGAATTCATTGTAAAGTGGAAATCACTTTACAATCAAGCAGCACTTGACAACTCTGATGCCATAAGGCTGTTGGAGAAAAATGTATCAAGGAGCATCATTGCCCAAATCTTTAAAGAAGGCAAATGGCAGCAAACACCAGTTGACTATCTCACCGAAATCTGCTGTGTCTATACAGCAAAAGAAGCCCTAGATTTCATAATGGGCCATATCACACAAAGAAACAATAACTTCCAAGACAAAGGACAAAAGAAGTCCAATGCCATGGACATCAACACAATGGACCACAGGCTGTTCAAATGTTACAACTGTAGGAAAGAAGGTCATTCTTTGAAAGAGTGCCTGAAACTGAAGATTGAGTGCCCCAAATGCAAGTATGTGGGGGGTGCTCACAAGAAGGGATGCCTGAAAGGGAAAGATTGCAAGGCCAAAGCAGCTGAAGAGTGGAGCGACTCAGAAGATGAGAATCCGAGAAGCTCAAAATCAAACCTGGACTGCATAGTTCAAAAGATGACTCATGAAGAGGCCGAGGCCTACTTCAAAGATCTATTTGTCATCCACTCAAAGGAGAAGAGAAAAGGCAAGGCAACATAAGTGCACTGAGCACAGACATTGCAAGAAAGAATTGTTATGCAACCCTGGAGGTTGAAGAAAGTTCAGATTCAGATGTATCTATAGATTCCATACATGGGGACTCTCTCAATGGAGAGGTTTGCCAGAGCATCTGCAAGGATCACCCTTTTAGCACCATTTCACATCTGAAGAAGAACAATGACAACGAAATCCTGGAAGAAATTTTTATTCAAAATGTTAACATCCAAAAGGAGATTAATCTGGAAGTTACCATTGCTTCTGGACAAAACAAGAAAACTATGATCAAAACAGATGCATTGCTAGACAGTGGCACCAATGTCATATTTATTGACAAAGAATGGGCTGAGAAAAACAAGTTACCTATGAAGCCCTTGTCACAACCTATTCCAGTCTATAATGTAGACAGAACTAAGAACTCCGCTGGATCTATCACACACTCTGTGGACATAATTATTACATATCAAGGTCATCAAGAATGAGTATTGGCAGAAGTCACCACCCTAGGAAAGAATCAATTAATCCTAGGATACTCTTGGCTTAAACGCCACAACCCTGAAATCGACTGGGCTAAGGGGACAGTAAAACTTAACCAATGCCCTAGATCTTGTCAAATGCTCTTGGATTGTGCTACCTTTTTGGCTATGCTCAACAAGGAAGAACAGAAACAAGCATATGTGGCTTATCATTTATGTGCCACTATGGAACAATCCATTAAAACAGACAAGACTGCAGAGTAGCTTGTACCAAAATAGTTCCACAAATTCCTTAAAGTATTCCATAAAGGAGAAAGCGAATGCATGCCCATATGAAAACCTTGGGATCATGCTATAGATCTTAAAGATACATTTAAACCTAAGAAGGGATGCATTATACCCCTTTCTGTCATGAAACAGGAAGAAGTCTCTGCGTTCATTGATGATCAATTAAAGAAGGGTTACATAAGGCCCTCTAAGTCCCCTCAGACATCACTAATGTTTTTCGTTCCAAAGAAAGATGGACGAAAATGAATGGTATAGGATTACTGTTACCTCAACAAACACATAGTTAAGAACAACTATCTGCTACCCCTCATTTCATAGCTAGTTGATAAACTCAAAGGAGCTAAATTATTTATGAAGATGGATCTTCAATGGAGATACAACAACATACACATCAAAGAAGGTGATGAATGAAAAGCTACATTCATCTGCTTCAGAGAAGCATTCGAACCTCTCATCATGTACTTTGGACTATGTAACTCCCCAGCCACATTCCAAGCAATGATGAATGAAATCTTCGTGAAACAACCCTAATTGCTACTAGAGCTTTCAGGTTACCACAAGGAAGCTTAGACTGAGAGTCAAATGGAAGTAGGGGAAAATCCAAGAGGATCTGACTAAGGATCCCTTGGTCGTCAATTCGGGTCCTTATATACCCTACTACATGTTTGGTCCACTATCCAAATAAAGGAGTTAACAGCCATAAGACTGTGGAGTAGAGATTAAAACAATAAAGTGAGCATAAGTCAGGTGGTGTATCAAATGGAAGGAAAGCATAAAGCATAGCCATAGAGTAAAGGGTAGCAGAAATGAAATGTATGAGGCATGAAATGGAAGCATATGAATAAAGTTAAGTTCTGTCCAATAGAGTTCAATAAGTCCAAAAGCATAAAGTTATAAGTCACACAATGTCAAGCATCATGCTGTCGTGAAGTCATGAAAGTGTAAGTGAGGTTTAGGGTAGGTTTGGTTCAGACTTAGCAGTAAAAGGATCAAGGAGGTCATGATGTTGTAACTTTGGATTAATTGATTTGAACTGCAAGCCTAACAATGTAAGAAAGATAAGTGGTGTGGTAGGATAAGTCTCTAGAGAGTTTACCACAAGGAAGGGGTTGAAGGGAGTGAGCTATGCTCGTCCCTAGAGGGGTCCAGCAAAGGTAGATAGATGAGGAGGGGTAACTAGATGTAGGCTCAGCACCAGAAGGGTCCATCCAGTTGATTCTGGATTGAAAGCAAAGCAGATTGAACGAAAACTGGTCTAGAATGAGGACCGAATTGAGACGAGTGATGACGATGACGACGACGAACGAAGATGTGACTGATAGATGGTGACCCAAATGAAAGGTATATTGCACAAGGCAGGTATAGAGATTTATAGTCCAGGTATTTCCCAGGACTGTCAGAAAAAGGTAAAATATATGTCAATGTCAAAGTATTGACAGGTGAGATAGAAATGATAGGAATAAGTGTTGTGACACCAGGACACAAGAAAACATATGGTAAGGTACTAACCATCTCAGTTGCTAGTCCTGAGAT
>JBBPTP010000838.1:0-12788 GCA_038094195.1 Pulveroboletus aff. carminiporus | reverse complement strand
GTCGTACGTGCGGTGGCCGGTCGGCCTAAGATATTGGCCAACAAAGTCAGTTACAGGTCAGGTATCTAATTATATAACTTACGTCGATATCCTGGTGTAACGGAAGATATTTAACTTCACCCGGACTATTTGGAACGACGTCCGCTTCCTCGGCTGGTGCTGAGTGTTGTGTGACCTATTACCATTACGGTGCACTATGACAGCATGGTTAAAAAAGTCCGGACACGGCGAATAACTCAGATTGCCACCAAGATGATCCGAGTCACAAAGGACCTTAGCCACCTCTCGGCAAAAATAAATCCCAGTCCTATATATGTGACGCCTTGCAATTCTCAAACACCCCATCTTCCCCCCCTTGCTGGTTGTCTCTATTTGAGCTCTTCATCATCATCAATCTCTATTTGGCAACTGGGCACTATACTTGGCAGTGTGGACAGAAGGGTGGCCCAAGTACCATTTGAAGGAGTCTGTAAAATAGAGGTAGTAGCATATTCTCCTGGGCATCTGAGATCACAAGGTTGATTGATATTGCACTGGAGCAATGTTGTCCCAAAGCTGAAAGAAAAAGGAGTAAGCTTCAGAAGGACTTGACTGGGGTAGGGCAGCACTTGTTACGTTTTCCCCTATTCCTAGTCCCTATACTCTTTTCCTTGCCTAATCAATGTTGTCCTCGCACCTCAAGACTACATTCACCCTTGTCCATGATCTAGAACCCCTATCTGTGTTCCTGTCCTCGTATACTTATGGCCTTCGTCTGAACTCTGTCTTCGTGTGCTTGTCCTCGTTCTACCATGGCCTTATCAGGCATACTCTATATTAACACCCTCGTCCTTGTCCTCATTCTACCATGGCCTTATCAGGCATACTCTGTATTAACACCCTTGTCCTTGTCCTTATTCTTGCCTTCGCCCTTGTCTCCCATGTATCATATTCCCGTCCTCATCTATCATAGACTTCCCTGACCTCTATTCCACATATAGCATATCTCTGTCTGCCACTATCTCGGACATCCTCGGACTATCCGTCCTCGTGTAGCTATCTATTGCCTCGTGCATACCTTGATTCCCTTATCTTTGCTTAGTCATCATGTGAGTACCCTTATGGTCACATGAGTACCTTCACAGTCAGAAACCTTCTTCTTCCATGTTCCATGACTTTCTATCTCATTCTATGAGAACCCTCACAGTCTCTCAGGTTCTTCTTCACTGTTCCATTATATTCCATTGTATTCCATATCACCTCATGATCTGCTTACTCAGCATATCACCCATCACTACTTATACCTGCCTGTAGCTCTATTCCCATTTCCCTAAGCTAGAGCTCCCTTTGAGTATCCTTACCTGTACTTGAGTAGCCATTCCAATCTAGCTCCCTTGTCTTGTCTCCAGTGTGTCTCCGCTCTCCACTTTGATTGAGTGCTCCCTGGATCCCTGGGCTACCTTTGTGGTAGTATCTTTCCTCGTACCTTCATGCCTGATTCCCCGTTTACTGTCCACCATCTGTCTTGTCTTTGTTCTATAAAAACCATACCTCCACTGAAGGGCTTTGCTTGTCTCTACCTGAGTCAAGCTTAACAAAAGCTCTAGCTTACTTCCTGTTAGCCGTCATCACATGTTCACTGCATACCCCACTCCTTGACACTCGCCCTGATCCCAGGTCGTCAAATTTAGGTAGCATTCCCAGGACCAACTTTGGTCATATCCTCGGCAACTGACATTGGTTGCATCTCTAGGACCTAATAGGTCATACCTCAGCTGACTTACTTCAGTCGTATCCCTCGGACCTACCTAGGTCAAATTTTTCTAGCAACATGTCGACAACCTCTGTTGAATCCTGGATGCATGTATTGTGTCACTCCATCCCTAAGCTCACGCCTGAGAAAAAGGTGATACTAAAAAATATCCACGTATGCTACTGCTGTAGGCGGAAGGGGCATCTCACCCACCAATGTCAAGTCTTCAAAAAGGAAGCACCACCCTTTCCCTCAGCCTTACCAAAGGCAATCCCCATCCAAGAAGCCATCTCGGCTCTCCTCGCACAAGAAACCAAAAGGCTAGCTATGGTCCAAACCACCTCAGTCCCGACTCTCCGCGTCAAGCTTCCCAAATCTCGGAAAGAAACCTCAGTTCTTGCCCCTGCCTCAAAATCTCTGAAAAGAGAGAAAACTATAACCAAGAAACCAAGGCATAAAACGCACAAATCCAAGAAACTCCATAATGTCAAAATCCTTACCCCTATAACGGAAGAAGAGGAACTCTCAGACCTTGTTGATCTTGATGAAGATGACGAAGAAATTACCTCAGATTCTAAGATAGCTGCAGTAAAGCTACAAACCACGAACATGAGTATCCCCATCCAGCTCATCGTTCCTTCACACACACTGAAAAGCATTGACACCAAAGCCCTTATTGATAGTGGTGCCCAGATGAACTGCATCGATTGGGGATTTACCTGAAAACACCAACTCCCGACCTCTCATCTCAAGAATCAGATCTAAGTCCACAATGCAGACAATTCCGTTAATTCCAAAGGACTGATTAAGTTCACCACCACTCTCTTTGTCAACATCCAAGGCATCATCCAAAAGATACTTTTCTACATTATGGACTGTGATGATGACAATATCCTTCTCAGACTCCCATGGCTCAAAAGAGCAAATCCCCACATCGACTGGAAGAACTGGTCAATTTCTCTCGAAGAATCAAAGGACGAATCCAAGGTCCTTTTCACCCAATACGAATCCGCATATTGAGCAAATGAAGGCAAGTTTGCTAAGAAACTTCCTCCTTCGACCTGCAAGATGGTCAAACCTGAATCTACCTCTGCCTTATTTGACTATATGGAGTACGAAACTCAAGAAGAATTTACAAAACATGCTCTCCTTGATCGAAGACTCAGATACCAGATGACTAAGATCAAGAAAACCCTGCTTCCTGATTCCATTTGTTGAACCTCTCACTCCAGCAATTGCTACCTTTCTCCAAAAGCGATTCACAAAATCACTCATGCCACCAAACTTGCAGCTGAGGCTGAAAAGTTAAAGCCAAAGAAACAACTACTGGCAGAATACCAAGAATTTGCCAAGGTATTCACTGAACCAGAAATCAGCGAGCTTCCCCTGTCCCGACCTTACGACCATGAAATCAATGTCAAGGACTCCTTCGTGCCTAAAATAGGCAAACTCTACCCCCTGTCTCCTGAAGAACGTGAAGCAACTGAAATGTTCATCGATGAAAACCTCAAAGTAGGAAAAATCTGCCCCTTGAACTCTCCACAGGCCTCTCTCTTCTTCTTCATCAAAAGGAAGGATGGCAAACTTCGTCCCTGTCAAGATTATCACTACCTAAATGAATATATGGTATGCGATGCATACCCACTCCCTCTGATCGGTGACCTCCTTGATAAACTGAAAGGTGCCACCACCTTCACTAAATTCGACGTTCATTGGGAGTACAACAATGTTCGTATCAAAGATGGGCACCAATGGAAAGGTGCATTTCTTACCCATAAAGGCCTCTTCGAACCAATGGTCATGTTCTTTGGCATGACAAATTCCCCCACCACATTCCAATGTTTTATGAATGATTCGTTCTGAGACATGATCGCAGAAGGATGGCTCATCATCTATATGGACGACCTCCTTATTTTCTCTGACAATGAAGAAGTTCACACTGAACACACATGCTGTGTCTTGCAATGCATGCAAGAACTTAACCTTCATCTCCGCCTAGAAAAATGTAACTTTGCCACAAAAGAAGTCGATTATCTGGGTATGATTGTCAATGAACAAGGACTGGAAATGGACCCAGTCAAACTAGAAGGCATTGCAAAATGGCCAGTACCCACATTGGTAAAAGAAATCCGATCTTTCCTAGGTTTCGCCAATTTTTATAGGCGATTCATTCAAAACTACTCTGAAATAGCTTGTCCCCTGATCAACCTAATCAAGAAATCCCAATCTTGGAACTGGTCAGATAAATGTCAACAAGTGTTCGAAACGCTTAAATCCATGTTCCTCTTGAAACCCGTCCTTCGCTTCCCTGACCTTGCCAAACCCTTTGCCATCGCCACCGATGCTTCTAAATTTGTGTCGGGAGGCATCCTCCTCCAGACCGACTCTAATGGCGAATGGCACCCTTGTTTCTATCTCTCACAATCGTTCTCTCCTGCTGAATGAAACTATGACATCTATGACAGAGAACTCCTAGCCATTCTCCATGCCCTCAAAGCATGGAGACATTATCTCCTTGGCTCTGTCAACCCCATCCAGGTCTTCACTGACCATAAAAACCTCACGTATTTCAGACAACCCCAATCCTTAAATTGCTGACAAGCTTGTTGGCTCCTCAACATATCAGACTATGATCTGAAACTTATCCACATACCGGGCACTACTCTCTCAGGACCCGATGCCCTTTCTAGGTGCATAGATCACCTCCCAAAAGATACATCCAACAATGATGAAACCATGCTCCTACCCCCATCCATGTTCGTCTGCACTGCTAGTGTGACCCTCGATTCCATCATTGCTGAAAGATCCAGTAATGACTCACTTGTCCTCACTGTGCTCCAAGCTTTAGATAACAAAATTCCACCACATTTCCACTCTCATCTGTCTGATTGGCAAAATTATAACAGCATCATCACATATCAAGGCCGTGTATACATTCCCCCTGGAGACGATCTTCACCAAAAAATCGTTTCATCCTGCCATGATGACCCCTCAGCTGGACATCCTGGAGTATTGAAAACTCGACAACTAGTCTCTCGTGAATACTGGTGGCCTGATCTGGCTCATCATGTACAAAAATATGTCGAAGGCTGTGCTATTTGCCAGCAAAACAAAGTCAATACCCATCCTACAGTCCCACCACTCACACCCATCAAATCCATTGCCACTTGCCTGTTCCAACAGATCTCGTGTGATCTAATCACAGATCTCCCACTTTCCCAAGGTTTTGATATGCTCCTGGTCATAGTAGACCATGGGCTTACTAAAGGGGTAATTCTATGCCCCACTAAGAAATCCATCACCATGGAAGGGGTAGCAGACCTCTTCTTTCATAAAGTATACCTTTGTTTCGGCCTCTACGAGAAAATAATCAGTGATCGAGGCCCACAATTTGCCTCGAAGTTTGCCTTAGAACTTGGACGCCTCTTAGGGTATGACCTCGCCCTTTCCACAGCATACCACCCACAAACAGATGGTGAAACTGAACAAGTTAACCAAGAAGTAGAAATATATCTTCGAATCTACTGCGGCAACAACCCTTCATCCTGGTCTAAATCTATCTCATATGTCAAATTTGCACACAATCACTGAACCCACTCCGTCACCTTGAAATCCCCATTCTACCTGATGCTTGGTTACGAACCTAAAGCAATTCCCACTGTCCTTACTGAATCATCCATTCCAGCAGTTGTTGATCGACTGAAAACTCTCGAAGCTGCTCACTCTGAAGCCCTCGCAGCACATGAACTTGCCCATCAAGTCATGGCATCTCGCTCTCGTCACAACTTCACTCCTTTTAAGAAAGGCAACAAAGTCTGGCTTGAAGCCAGAAACTTAAAATGCTCCATTGTCAACCCCAAGTTTGCCCCGAAACAAGAAGGACCATTCACAATCATTAAGGTCCTGTCATCATTATCCTATCAACTCCATCTTCCCACTATATGGAAAATTCATAACGTATTCCATGCCTCACTCCTGTCACCATACTGAGAAAATCCCGTCCATGGCAAGAACTTCCTGAAACCTCCACCCGATCTCATTGGTGGAGAAGAAGAATATGAAGTCTTGAAAATCTTGAAACACTGCAGCTCTCCAGCTCATCATTATTTCCTAATCCACTAGAAAGGCTATACTCCCGAAGACGATTCGTGGGTCTCAGAAAAAGACCTATCCCACACACAGACCTGTTAGACCTAATGCTGCGATACCTAGTGTAGAACACGAGGTAGCGTGTGTTGAAGCAAGGGACTAACTGACTCAAGGAGATTCGACTAGGGGAGGAGCTCACGAAGAGTCGCAACATCCCTTGCCAAATAATATGCTAGGTGAAATGCACAATAGATTCTAAGTAGGGAAAAGGAATACATGTTGCTACCCTACGCCTTAAGTAGTGATAGCTGATTTGAGTTAGGGCCGGCCCAAAGAAGACAAATATAGTAAGTAGTGCTGTGGATGAGTTAATCTGCAGTAGAACAAAATGGAACATGGTAGAATAAGTGAGAAGGAGAAACTACGAGGCCGAGATGAGAGACTTGGCCAAGGAGTAATTGTTCATTCAAAGAGAATAAGACACAAACCTTCAGGAATTGATCATAGAAGAAAGAGATGAGGATAAATGGACACTATCACTAAAACATATCTGTAGGTAATGCAAACCATTCCAAAGAGGACGGTAGATTGGGCGAAGCATAGTAGCAGTAAAGGTGAGGAAAGAAATAAGATTGTAACAAGACCCTTCTTAAAGACTATAAGAAGCATCACCCGTCTCTTTGATGAGGGAGACCCCCTCTTCAAATTCATCCACCATCTTCCTGTCTCATCTCTTGATACCCTCATATCCCTTGTCCTTGAAAACTCCTGATCATGAGTTTAAACTGATTAGTCCAGTCTTTATCCCTATTTCACAATCCTCCGAAATGAGGTTAAACTATCCCATCCTTGAAGCTCCTGATCATGAGCCTAAACTGATTATTCCCTTCCTTTCTCGCCCATTATCCTTACTTCCAAAATGAAGTAAAACTAACCTCTATCTCTTTTCCCATGTCCTTGTCTCTGAACCTCCAAAATGAGGCTAAACTACCCTGTACTTGAATCTCTTGATTATGAGATTAAACTGATCGTTCTGCTCACTGTATTCTGGTTCCCTGATCCTCCGAAATGAGGTTAAACTATCCCATTCTCGAAACCTCCTAATCATGAGGATAAACTGATTGTTCCCCTCATTCCTCACCTGAAACCTTGCCCCAAAACTATCCAAAACCACCTCAAAACCCAAGCTTCTAACAAAAGCTTATCCATGTCGTCCCCGATCCTCTGACTTTGCTGAAGAGGTTAAACTATGGCAACACGTTCCCTTACTACCCCGTCTTCACCTTGGTCCCCACTGAGCTCTAACAAAGCTCGTCCCATCCTTGTCTCTGTCCAGGTCCTCGCATCCTCAGTCTTTCCTGCCAGAATTTCAGATTGATGGCAAAAAGACATATTCCCTCTCAACATATGGAAACCCCTGTGAAACTACCTTCTTGAGACCCCGTCATAGCATCGTTCCTTAGTCACAAAGGAACTGATGAATCTCCCCAAAGACAACCCACTCTCGTTTGTTACAATTCATTTCCTTTCTGTGTCTCTACTCCTCCTTTCTTTCGCCCAACCTACCATCCTCTTTGGAATAGTTCGCACCACTTACCAGCACACATTGTTGATTGTCTCCATCCGCCCTTACCTTGTCTTCCTTTGATCAGTTCTTGAAGGTCTGTCATCTATCTTCTTATCTTGAACAATCACTCCTCGATCAAGTCTTTCATCTTGATCTCGTAGTTCCATCTTACCATCTGTTCCATTACATTCTATGTCGTTCTACTGTGGATTATCTAATCCACAGTATCACTTACTATTTTAGTCTGTCTGGGCCGGCCCTAACAACGTTTAGCTATCACTACTTAAACTGTAGGATAGTGTCCATTTCTGTTTTCTTCACTTTGAATCTATTGTGCGTATTCGCCTAGCATATCATCCGGCAAGGGACGTTGTGACTCTTCGTGAGCTCCTTCCCAAGTCGAATCTCCTCAAGTCAGTTAGCTCTTCGCTTCTACACTTGTGGCCTCGTATCGCATACATGGCATCACAGCGTTAGGTCTAACATCGTTTCTCGATAATATATGATTAGAATCAGGCAATTCTAAAACCTTAGTAAGGGGGTAATGTTATGTTTTCCCCTATTCCTAGTCCCTATACTCTTTTCCTCACCTAATCAACGTCGTCCTCGCACCTCAAGACTACATTCACCCTTGTCCATGATCTAAAACCCCTATCTGTGTTCCCGTCCTTGTATACTCATGGCCTTCATCTGAACTCTGTCTTCATGTGCTTGTCCTCATTCTACCATGGCCTTATCAGGCATACTCTGTATTAACACCCTCGTCCTCATCCTCGTTCTACCATGGCCTTATCAGGCATACTCTGTATTAACACTCTTGTCCTTGTCCTTGTCCTTGCCTTCGCTCTCATCTCCCATGTATCATATTCCTGTCCTCATCTATCATAGACTTCCCTGACCTCTATTCCACATATAGCATATCTCTGTCCACCACTATCTCGGACATCCTCGGACTATCCGTCCTCGTGTAGCTATCTATCGCCTCGTATGTACCTTGATTCCCTTATCTTTGCTTAGTCATCATGTGAGTACCCTTATGGTCACATGAGTACCTTCACAGTCAGGAACCTTCTTCTTCCATATTCCATGACTTTCTATCTTGTTCTATGAGAACCCTTGCAGTCTCTCTGGTTCTTCTTCACTGTTCCATTATATTCCATTGTATTCCATATCACCTCATGATCTGCTTACTTAGCATATCGCCCATCACTACTTATACCTGTCTATAGCTCTATTCCTGTTTCCCTAAGCTAGAGCTCCCTTTGAGTATCCTTACCTGTACTTGAGTAGCCGTTCCAATCTAGCTCCCTTGTCTTGTCTCCAGTGTGTCTCTGCTCTCCACTTTGATTGAGCACTCCCTGGATCCCTGGGCTACCTTTGTGGTAGTATCTTTCCTCATACCTTCGTGCCTGATTCCCCATTTACTGTCCACCGTCTATCTTGTCTTTGTTCTACAAAAACCATACCTCCACTGAAGGGCTTTGCTTGTCTCTACCCAAGCCAAGCTTAACAGCACTCACAGGATTTTGCATCTGTTCTACATGAGCAGGATCCTGTGTTGTCAGTGAATATGCATAGCACATAGGCAGCAACTGGCAGCAGCCTTGTTGTGGACAATAAGAAGAAATAGGGATGTCGAGGAATGCTGGGTGGCTGAGATGTTGTCAGCAGGAACATTGTGAGAATATCAAAGGTGACTCACTCATGGTGCCCTGATAGGGAGCCTGTGGTGTGGTGAGAGATCTCAAGCTTGCATTTCCATTCATCTATGAGTTCATGCTGTGAGGCTACCTTGGCCTTGATAGGGAGCCTGTGGTGTGGCAGGAGATCTCGAGCTCGCATTTCTGTTTGTCCATGAGTTTATATAGTGAGGCTACCTCAGCCTTGATGATCTTGTGCTTGGCAAGCATGTCCTTGAGTACACACACCTTGTTGACATGAGTTGCCAAGGATGCTTAGGTCTCATAAAGTTGGGTGCAAAGCTTGTTGAGAATGGTGGCTGGAAGAGATCCAGAGTTAGTCAGTTGGACGGATTCATGTATGGACTATGGTTGTGAGGCACAAACAGGTGGAAGGTTGGGAGGGAAATGAGGAATGTTGGATGGCTGTGATGAGTTGTCAGTAGGAATATTGTTGGCATATCAGAGGTGATTTACCAAGGTACTACCCAAAGTGTCGTAAATGTCATTCATTGCTGTGGTCAATGAATGCAACTCAATACCAGTCTCATAACTTTTCTAGAGCTTGCCTTGGAAATGGTTCAAGATGTGGTTGAAGCTGAGCCTGCTTTTGCCTGGAGGTCACATGCTGCCATCCATCCCGCCCATTCTGCCAAGTGCTTGGGACTGCAATGTTGGTCAACATTGTACAGGAGGGATGTCCTGTTCCTGAGCAAAGAGAAACTAGAAAGAGATACCAGAGGTACTCAGCTGGGAAGGACCACTAGGAATGCTTGGAGGTGCTTGAATCCATTCTACATGGGCAGCATCTTGGACGTCATCATCCATGAATCCACATAGAATGCAAGCAGCAACCTTATGGTGGATGATAGTTTTGTTGTCCTCACCAATGATGTCAACACTGAATTCCTGAGCATAGTTTGGTCAACAAAGGCAGAGATGGGAAAATCTCATGGTGTACCACAATATCATCATTTTTAAGTTGAAAGGGCTGACTTGACACCTTTTGGACTGCATTGATGAAGATGCCATTTGAGCTCTTGACATCCTTGATGTAGATCTGAATGAGAAACAATGCAGTGAGTGATGGTCAAGGCGAATAGGTACCTTACTGTTCTCCTCCCATACTTCTGCATGCTGTCTCTGTTAAGCTTGGCCCAGGTTGGGACAAGCAAAGCCCTTCTTGGTAACGAGGAAGTCTGAAAACGAGGAGTCATGCAATAAAAGCAACGATGACGAGGATGTATCTTGTGCACAGATAGTTCAGGGATTCGGAGAGCGCTCAATCAAGTGGAGAGCGAAGACATGTAAGAGACAGGACAAGGAGAGCTAGATTGGAACGGCTATTGGAATACAAGGAAAGGTATTCGAAGGGAGCTCTAGCTTAGGGGAAACAGAAATAGAGCTACAGGCGGGTATAAGTAGTGATAGGTGATATGCTGAGTAAGCAGATCACATGACATGGATAGAATACAATGGAAGTTCATGGAACAATGAAGAAGAACCCGAGGGACTGCGAGAGTTCTCATGGAATGAGATAGAAAGTCATGGAACGAAGAAGAAGAAGGTTCCTGACTGTGAAGGTACTCATGGGACTGTAAGGGTACTCACATGATAACTAAGCGAAGATAAGAAGAACAAAGTACGCACGAGGCGATAGATAGCTACATGAGGATGAGGAGTCCAAGGATGTCTGAAAGGATGTAAAGGCGGAGATAGGCTACACGTGGACTGGAAGCTGAGAAGTCCAATGATGGACGATGATGGGAACTTGATACAGGGCAGGGATAAGGACGAGAGTGAGGGGAGTACGAGGACGAGGACACGGGAAAGACGTGGACGTAGACAGGGTGTTAATACAGGTATGCCTGGTGAGGCCAAGGTGGGACAAGGACGAGCACACGAGGACGAAGTTCAGATGGAGGCCATGAGTAGACGAGGACAAGAACATGGATGGGGTTTCTAGATCATGGACAAGGATGAACGTAGTCTTGAAGTGCATGGACATCGTTGATTAAGCGAGGAAAGGATATAGGAGTTAAGAATAGGGGAAAACGTAACAGTCTCGAGAGTACTTTTGAGTCAAAGTAGCCATTTTGTTCAGCGGGGGTGGTCTTGGCATTAATCTGACAGCCAGTCTTTACATGATAGCTGGTTATGTGGCAAAGAAAATGATGGGGTGACATCACACTCCTCATTTCCGGTCCTAGGGAATGCAAAGGACCATATGATGAGAGAAGAGCAGAATGGGCTGGAATGAGAGGTGATGAGATAAGAGGTACTGTGAGTACCTTAGGAAAAAATGGTAAGACTACAAAACAGCAATGTCAAATAAGCTCACAAGCAGTAGAAATGTACTCACCTGGGGCATGCTCCCTAGCTGCAGTATATTTTGAAGTAAGCCGAGCATGCTGGCAGTGATGGGCATTGATGGCAATGCAGCAGAAGTAAGAGTGGGTGTGAGAAAAATTGTGACAAGACCTCAACTTACATAATAAACACCTGGCCTGTGTGCAATCCATGTTGTCACTAACTCTCCCCTATTGCTCACCACGTCAAACACTATGCTGCACTGCAATGCTTTTTCTCACTATATAAATGGTGTGTCTTTCTATCTCTTTTCTCAGGAGGCTTCTCCCTGATGAACTACTCTAGTCATCAGCATGCTGTGCTAGCGCATGCATAAGCAATTCTGAAGGAAGCCAGGCTTTCCCCAGATATCGAGTTGCTTGTTTTACCATCCTGTTCATCTTCATGGATATCCTCTTGCTCATCTACTCCTTCTGTCTCTTGTTGTTCCTTCCCTGCCATCTCTACTTTCTGATACATTCTGCTCCCTGCATGCTCATTCACTCAAGACAAGATTAGTCAGCAGCTTTACCACATCAATCCAAAACTTACAGTGCATCAGGTCATGGTTCATGAACCTGGCGTCATTGTCGAGTATCCACAAACTGGGAACTCTGATGATAGCGCTGTTGTGCATGTTTTCCCTATTGATCCAGACAATTTCAAGCAGCTGCAATCAAGCTTTCAGTACTCACTGGGCGACAATCATGGTGGACGTCCAGAAGTATTTTTTAGTCTTCTCACTGATAGCATGGGTGAGCGAGTTCACTGTAAACACCTTCTCTCATCATGTATGTACATTGTCTGAAATTTACTACTCATAAGCTGATTTCAGACAGGCTGTGGGCTTAAAGTTTACTCAGCCCATGATGAGATGTCAGTGGCCAGTCTAACACATTCATATACAAACCAGGAACAAGTCTGCATGTAGCTCATTTCATCTACTTGGGTCAACACTGCAAAGGCTGAGGTTTTCATGAAAACCCTTGCCCTCTTCTGCTCACTGAGCAAACATGGTTGCTTGTTCAGGACCACGCTGGATTCCAGTATGGTGGACTCTGATTCTGACTCTGATGTTGAGTCTGAAACAGAAAACAGTGCAAGGTCAAGTGCATTCCTGCCCAGTGCTGTTAAGCTAGTTGAACATGCTCATCAGAGCCAGTGAAACAAAGTGGATGATAGCAAAGTAATGTGCAAAGGAAGGCTAGTGATGTGGTGTAACTGATCCAACCATTATTTTATCTCGTACGGTGTTTGCATTGAGAGTAGATTCAGAGACTAACATCCTCACAGTTGCCAATATCGTATGCATGCACATTGTGCACACCTAATCCTGTACAACTTGCAAGAGTATGATTCCGACTATTTATGT
>JBBPTP010000837.1:0-12803 GCA_038094195.1 Pulveroboletus aff. carminiporus | reverse complement strand
GAGCGTGCACTCGTCGTCGCTCGGGATGAATACCGAGCGCGATGGCACGATGCCTGGGAAGCGGAGGGTTTGGACTTTGTCCTGACTGTGCCCCATCCTATGCCTGCCATACCAGCTGGGACAGCCGAGAAAGTCACGTTGATGTCAGCTGCGCCGAGTATGATATTCAACATCGTGCGCACTGGCCCCTTCGCTTCCACCGCCCTGCATGTCTGACTACGTGTGACAGATCGACTACGTCGCCGGAGTTCTTCCGGTGACATTTGTGAATGAAGAGACAGATGCACTGCCGAGAGATTTCCAAAAGGGCCAAGAGTACAAACGGATGGGCGCAATCGCCAAAACAGCGTACTCTGTCTATGATGCAGAAGCAATGCATGGTTTGCCAGTCGGCGTGCAAGTGGTTGGACGACGCTTTGAGGAAGAACGGGTCCTGCAAGCGATGAAGGTTGTCGAACATGTGCTCGAGGAAAGTGGGAGAAAGTTTATTCCGAGAGTGTTCTGACCCCGCTTGATGGACAATGGAACGAGGAGGGTTGAAAAAATAGTACTACTCGGTGATAATTGCCCTTCTCGGTTGACTTGGTTTGTATACTTTATTGTATTATATTCTAGTTGACAGAACGTAGTATGACTGACGCTTCCTGCCGGGTGGCGTTTGTCAGTGTCGCAGTAAGATGATCCCTTCAATTTCTGTCACGCAACCCAACGGCGGTGCTCTGTGGCTTCTGTCATGACGACTCGGATTGCGTTTAAGCGAGCCGATGTCATCCATGTGGACAGTCTTCTTGAGCCGACTTGAACCAGCTTGACTGGAACTTCGAACTCCTCACGATACCACTGGGCGCTAATCGATGCATTTTCGCCATTTGGAAGGTCGAGGTTACTAGTAAGGGGTGGGAGCACCTGAACCAGGCACCTACGACCCAGGGCTGCATTGGTCGCCCTGAATGCCTCCCGTCACATAAACCAGTATGTTCAACAACTCCTCGCACATCGATGCTAGCCATTCCACCTTTAGTGAAGTCCATCGCGACCAGTATTTCGCCTCTCGCGCAAACATACATGGCAGTCAAACGATAAACACGATCGTACACGGAAATCAGATATTGCAAGGCGGTCAAATAGGTCAGCGTGCCCGGCGCCTTTCCCGTTGGTGCTGATTCACCGAGTTCGACTAGGCTTGGAAGCATTGCACAAAGCTAGCGCGCCCAGCGCTGCATTCGACTCGGCAGAACGTCATCCCGCACCACGATGTCTGGAAGGCACTCGAGTTCAGCTCCTCGACCGCTTGTCGCGGTGGATCGACAGCGAAGACGGAGAGGACAAGGACAAGCCCATCTGCTGGGTCAACGGTCGACCTGGCTCTGGCAAGTCTGCGGTATCTCAGACGATCGCAGAAAAGTTTGCCTCTCAGAAGCGTCTGGCTGGCAGCTTCTTCTTTTCGCGGCGAGATATCGAACGACGTTCTACCCGCCACTTCTTCCCGACGATCGCTACCCAGTTTCTGTCCTCCATTCCCGATGTTCGTCCTGCTATCCTTGTCGCCTTGGAACAGGACGGCATGATTCCATCCAAGGTGCTCCGCGAGCAGATGCAAAAGTTGTTATTGGAGCCTTTATCCAGTGGTCTCGAACAACTAGGGTCACCGTTGCTAGTCGTAGTCGACGCCCTTGATGAATGCGACGATCCCAGGCTTGTAGTGGAGCTGGTATCCCTTTTGATCCAACTCGTCCGCACTTCGCCCCTACCCTTGCGTCTTCTGATAACAAGTCGCCCCGAGCCTTGGCTCCAATCTCACTTTCACAAGCCAGACGTCGCATCGATAACGCTTACCCTCGAAATCGAGTCGTTCAGTGTGGAAGACGACATTCGAAGCTTCCTGCAGTATGCACTGAACCAGGTTTACCATGAGCACTTGCAAGTCATGCCAAAGGGGCTATGGCCATCTCCGGAGGATCTCAACCGAATCGTTGAGAAGGCATCCGGCCTTTTTATATTCGCATTGACGGTAGTCAAGTTCGTCGGGGATAGATTGCATAATCCTACTCAGCGTCTTCAAGCGATCTTGGACGATAAACCGTCCCGCGACACTACATACGCTGATCTAGACGCTTTATATCTGGATGCCGTGTCTACCTTTCCGGATGCAGACACTGTTCGTCTCATCCTTGGCATCGTGTACTGTTTATCCGTTCCTATGACCGTCCAGGCGTTGTATCACCTGCTCGATCAACCAGACGTAGATGCCAGGATCGTCATCCCTGCTCTGAGCTCGGTGTTGTTATCATCGGAGGATGGCGAGAAACCTATACAATTCTACCATGCATCCTTTCGCGATTTCTTGGTCTCGCCCCAAAGGTCGCGAAGGTACACCATCGATCCCGTGACCTACCATCGACTCATGGCGCAGCTCTGCTTCAAGACCATGGTCAGGTCATTGAAACGCAACATGTGTGGCATAGATGACCCCTCCAAGTTGAATCGTGACGTCGAAGATCTTCAAGAACGCCGACAGGCAGCCTACGACGAGGCGTTGTTATACGGATGTCGTTATTGGTCGTACCACCTCGTTCAGCTTCCAAGTCAAGGTGGTGTATACGAGTCGCTCCTGAACGCGATGCAGGAATTTTGTAGCAAGTCTCTCTTGTACTGGATTGAGGTGGCTAGTATCTTCGACGACGTAGAGAAGGCGATCATAATGTTGCGTGACGCGCTGAATTGGCTCAAGGTATGTTCCTTTACCTCTACCATCACATTCGTGCTTGAACTCGATAGTCCCTCGCTCCCGTCCCGAAAATGACAGCCACGCTGATCGAAGACGCTGAGCGACTGGTCTTACTTTACAGGCAACCCATATCTCAAAGTGCGCCACACGTGTACCATACGGCAATTACGTTTATGCCCTCGACCAGTGCACTGTATGCCAACTTCAAGCACGACGCGGGTAGTTCATGTACAATCTATCAGGGTCAGGACGACGAGTGGCAGGCTTATCAGTATGCAATCGATCTCGGTTCCGTCACTTCGTGCGCTTTCTCGCCGAGCGGAAGCGTAGTCGCCACGACAGGCACGAATCAAGGGGTTCAATTATGGAATGTCGTCACAGGAGGGAACGTGGCCAGCTTGGGAGAAAAGGGATCATCTCTCTTGGTTCGTTTCTCGGGCTCTGGTGCCTTTGTTGCGGCTGCTTTTGCGGATGGCACGGTCGCTGTCTGGGACCCTTATTTGGGTCGGGAGCACTTCAAGGATGTGGGCGCACACGCGGACCAGATCACGTGCCTCGAGTTCTCTCCAGATAGCGCTCTTCTTGCGTCCGGTTCTCGGGATCGCACGATCCAGTTATGGTCACTCGAGTCGGCACAGCGCTTGTACAAGTTGGCTGCTCACGAGGGGCCGGTCACAGTGCTCGCCTTCTTGCCAGACTCACAGCGTTTGTGCTCGGGGGCAGAAGATAATCTGCTCATTCTTTGGGATGCGAAAACAGGCAAGGTGATTCGTGGAATGATGGGTCATCGCGCGGGGATCACCACGTTGGATGTTTCTCGTAATGGAACCATGGTCTTGACGGGCTCACAAGACAAGTCAGCCAAGGTCTGGGATGTTCACTCGGGGAGTTGTACGCGCACGCTTTCCAGAGGGCACAAGAATCCTATTCGCTCGGTACACTTCTTTGACGACGACAAACGGTTTCTCTCAGCCTCGGACGGAACAGTCCTCGCTAGCAATATTTCCGCTCGCACGTCCTTTTCTGACGTCACCATCTGGGACTTTGGACAGAATCTACAGGCCGCCATGGGTAATGCACCAATCTGGCAGGCTAAAATCATGGGCCGCGGGTTACCTGCGTTTTTGTTGAGGAAAGCAGTTGAGATGACATGGGATGGACTGTCGACTGAGGAGATTTTGGTCGCTTACTCATCACAGTCTTCCTCCTTTGCGTTCTCGTACATCTCTGAAACGTGGTGTGCACCGTTCGGGTCCAAGGTGGATACACCAAACATATATTCATCACGATCTTCCCTGTCGGCACTTGCGTTGTCGCCGGACGGCACTCGTGTTGCAGCTGGGAGCTTTGCCGGGTCGCTGGATATTCTGGACACCACTGTACCGACCAGAAAATGGGACGAGGAAATGAAGCGAGATCATTCCGTCCCGCTTCGTGCAGCGTCGGCTGTGGTGACCTCTCCAAACGGGTCGCGGTTCCTCGTCAACAGCGGACTAACGTGGTATCTTACCGACGGCAATTTCCGTTCCCTCTCAAAAGTCGATTTTGGCATCGCTGACTATGCGCGCACGGATGACGTACCACGACCGGTCTTCTCAGCTGACTCTAGTACCTTTGCATGGTCCATGACTGATGTGTGGGAGCGCCAGAACAAGAACACGGTACGCGTGTACGAATCTACGACTGGCACACAAAAGGTCCGTTTTTCGGGACTGAAAAAGGTGCAAGCGTTCAGTGTTTCCCCTGATGGCAACTCGATCGGATGTGGCCACGAAGGTGCCATTACGGTGTGCGACGTTGGAAAGCAGGCCAAGAAGGCGATGAACGTGGCGGCGGACGTCTCCATCACTGCCCTTGACTTTTCCAGAGATTCAAAGACGCTATTGAGCGGTTCTGGAAATGGGGTCGTACAGCTTTGGGATCCGTCGTCTGGGGTATGCAAAGCGACCATCTCCCACGAGGCATTCGATTCTCCCTCTACGGCCATCGGATTCGCACCGCTTGGTGACATGGTTGTGATCGCACACGAAGACGGGATGGTTCGTCTCGTCTCTTTGACGACATCGGCATCGCACACGGTTTGTCCTAGCGGGACAGAATTCACCCAGACCGTTCAGCACGTCCAGTTCTCTCAAGATCCCCTCAAGCTGATTTGCAGGACTAACGACAATGATGTTTCCTTTTGGACTGTGCCCCCAGGGCTCTTTTCGCCTGGCGAAAGCGAAGGAAACGGCACATCCTGTCCCGTCTGTGACCGAAAAGAGGATTCAGATGGGCAGTCCAAAGAAGATGCTCCCCCGTCTCTGCCGCACCTTATCTCCAAATACGACGATCAAGCGTTCGACTGCCTATTCCGAACCTCGTATGCGATACAAAAAGACGGATGGGTGTGCAAGGGGGACAAGCGGCTGTTTTGGCTCCCGCAACATTTGCGGCCGCTGCAAACTGGACCTCTGTTTTCGGCCTTGAACAACAGGATGATGATCGTAACACATAATCAACGGGTGCTCTTCTTGATGCTTCGTGATGATTTGTGATGATTTTATTTTTGTCGTGGCGGTGGTTGTATGTACTATATATTGTATTTTGTCGCTTTGTTTCGTCAAGTGTATGTCGCTCGCAGGTAAAAATATCGACTGTACGTGACATTGTGTATCGCATGGAGGCTACAAAGCATCGCCTGTGATATGATACAACTTACTTTACACCATCTCCAAGAGTACCTCGACTCCTTACCGAGACGCAAATCTCCCACCGTCTGCCACCCAACGAGAGAAATAAACGTCGCCGCCGCATAGCACCCCCCAATGTACGCAATCAGTCGAGCAAACTGACTCCCGTCGAGCACTAACCCCTGTCGTGCGCCCTCATCAAAGGCAGAGAGCGTCTGCACGAGCGCGAGCGCGGTCGAGACTGGCGTGCTCAACACGTTCCCCAGGCCGCGCGTGAACATCAGAACGCCGTGCATGGACATGGACAACGAAGGGTCCTCGCCTGCACGTCAGGCATGCCGCATGCGTACCACATGTCAGTCCGTCAGTCGTCGAGACAACTAGACGCGGGTATGGACGCACGTGCTATCCGGCGGACAAAGGAGGACCATACGACGAAGCCGTACGTCTAGCCGAACAACATCACGCCGACGACGTCGCCGATGGCGCCCCTAAACACGATCGTGGACAAGAGCGATAGGATGGAGAGAATGACCGCGATCGGCCAGGGCATGAAATAATCTGATAGGAACCCGACTAAAACTGGTCCTGCTGCAGAGGATGCTAGGTCGTGGTGAATATCGCTGAACGCGCGCGGAGCGGATGGGGGGATGCCGTTGACCAGGGAAACTGCGAGGGATGACACAAGGCGCTGTCGAGATTGAGTGCGGAGGAGAATGCTGTGAATCGCAAGCAACGTAAGCACTAAACGTTGGCAGGAACGGGGAACGTGAACGTGAACCAGCTCGGAACATAGATTAACGGGACGAAGAACGTGAAACCCTGAAAGATGTTCGCAGTGACAAGGGTCCACCATGTTCGATCTCGCGACGTTACGGATGACGCCATGATCGCAAAGATGGAATAGTTAGGACGCTATAGTTCCGGGATGCGCGGTCCTATGAACATCAAACATGGAGACAAGAGAACCAGGGTAGCGATGGCGATGATGTGAAGTGTCATGAATAATCCGTAAGCCTTGACCGACGGTGGGAGCACAAAGGGCACGATGAGGCCTCCAATGACCGTACCTCGAAAACGCTGTCAAGGAAGCAAATTTCGAGTCGTGGACAGCCGTTTAGCCTCACCTGCGAAGTGGATACCCTTCGCAAGACCCCTGCGCTTAAAGAACCACTCTGACATGTATAAGATGCACGGTCACATTAGCCCTAAGCAAGGCTAAGAGATAGGCTACGGGGATGCATAGTTCATACCTCCGCCGATTCCGTACAGCACACCTTGAAGGATGACATATTCATATACCTTTACGCAGAGAACGACGTCACACACACCCAGTTCTTAAGATTTAGATTTACTCACCTTGCGCGAGTAACTACATCATGGGTCCGATATGGGTCCGATGCCGACTCATGTAGGGATAGAATAGATCAGGGGACCTACCATTCATGATCCAGACCGGTATCAACAATAGTGCACCAAGAAGAAGAAAAGCTACCCGAGCAGTATATGATGCCGGAAGCCAACGTACCAACCAAGGGTATGAGCGTGGATGCATGCGGCTGAGACGCTATCTCAGGAAGCCGAAAATAGTCTGCTATCAGGATGCCGAAAGAGAAGGGAGTACCCCAAGTCACGGCTTCCACGACAGAAGCAGCAAGCAGCTGGTAAATGACAAAGTGGCTGGGAATCGAAGATGGAATTGAGGAGCCACCGGATCATGTACTCACAAAGGACCATGCTGCGTATCCTCGGTCTTGCGCTGGCAAAACTTGTTCGGCTTTGTGCCGAAGATGAAATTCCGTGTCTAGGCCGGCGACCTAACTTGAGGTGTCTGATGGAGGCTGAGTTGTGGTTTGCTTTTTCAGATACGACACTGCACTAGAGTTAGAGGTGCGACCATCGGCGACCGTTTGAAAGAGGCAAGATTGGGAACTATCCTGGGGTCCATCATCAATGCATGTCCCTAGATAAGTTATGCATCGCCGCGCTTCACGCGAATAACTTCCAGGAACTTGGCATGTGCCCAATTACATACAGAGCGCATCAGCTGTCACCATCCAGGAAAATTGACAAATCGCCTACTTGGAAAACTGAACCCGAAGAAGTTGATGAACCACTTAGTCCCGGTCCGGTTGATACGACACATATTTACCTCATTCTCCGAGGAGACCAGCATCGACCCACCTGATGGTGTTTTGGAAGGGCCCCAGAAAACCCGCTTGGTGGCAGCGGACATAAGAAGTACAATGTGTGCATCGGGTGGTCCCGACCAAGTGGATGATACAGAGCTTCTTATCATGCTCTCGTTATATTCCCGCGAATCGACAACCACTGGCATGAAACTTGCTTTGTTCAATTCACTGGGACGTCCCCCAAGTCGCAAAATCACCCGGAGCTGATTTGAACGTCGTATTATATTCGTACCACTTTCAACGTGTCTATCGATACAATCAGCCGATGGTCATCGTCGCATCCACCAGCCTGGATACACGCGATACATCCGGTTCTTGACTCGGTCTCGATGAAAAGATGACGTCCTTGAGTATCTGCGAGATGAGACCATGTTGCGCTTCAGCAGCGATTTTCTGGCTGCGAAGAGGAAGCCACGACGAGGGTCAACCATCAAGAGGCATAGGCGTGAACGACAGGATACAGACCTATCTTTAACAGTCTTAGTAAGCTGATTGTCTTCCTTCTTCCTGTCTTCTGGCTGTTTGAAAGATCACGTGGGAGTGACTTTGGGTAACATCAACTGGAACACATACCTTGTTGTTTGATCCTTTTTCGTCCTGACCTTTGGACGTTGGTACAGGAGCCCGTGTATTACCAACCGCCGTCTGGGCTCTTGCAAGTTTCTCATGCAAATCCGCGATCTGTGATACCGCATAGGCACGGTTCTACAAAATATCCCGAAACAGATCGCATCCGACCAGGCTAACAGGTATAAAGTATGGGCACGTACCGAAATCAAATTACTCCCGCTCAACGTATTGACCCAGTATTTGTTCCACAATAGCCCAAGCAACTCCTCGTCCAAAGTGGATTTGAAGATTTCGACTTCGAGTTGATAATATTGATTGGCATGGGCACCGAAATCTTCGATCTTTGCGAGGGGGATGGATTGGTATTCAGATGCGGCAGACGCTGGAGGGGTATAGTCTTTGGGATAAGTGCGAAAGGCACCAATGTCGACCTTTCCCGCTGAAATGGTGCGGTTCGGGTCAATCTGTGGGTATAGAACAAGAACGGAATACGAGAGTAAAATAGAAGGTAGAAGGAAGGAGGATTTCGCACGTACAACGACGGCCACGAATGGATCTTGGAATTGCTGATTGTTCATTTGGGTGTCGACATCTATACCAGACAACCAACACCCGTAACCCGGATGGGAATGATACCACCCGATCGCATTCTCTAGTCGCTTGACCTAGTCGAACAAGAGAACGTGGTTCGCGACAATCAGACTTGTATGAATGATAAATCATGTGATGGAACCGTACCTTTTCGCACTCCTGTATGTACGTGACCATGTACTCGTTCGCTTCGTTGGCAGCGTTGACACGGGTTTCGGTACCTTGAACGGGTAGCGCGAAGGAATCCATGATGACGATCGAGTTTCCGATGACTTTTCCTTGCATGAGACCCATGATTTCATGTGGAACGCCCGATCTCGCGTGTATAACCTATCAACAACAATAAAAGCACTGTCGGCGTGCTGAGCTAAAAGGCAGAGAAATGATGGTCGGCGAACCATTTTTATTAATGCAACAGCAGATATTTTGCACGATTTAAAGTAATGTGGACTGCCCGGCCACGATGAGTACAGGATCGCAACACGCGTGGGTTCGCTTGGACAGGAGGTTGTGACTGGGAAATACTCACTCTTGGTCCCACGGAGCTTGCTGGAGTATGCGCTTGTTGGATTCAACGTCAAAGGCATATATCTCATCCTTTGGTGAGACGTGATGCACCTGGTTCGCCAGGGAAAATGTCTGATATGCTGTCGAGGAAGACATGGCCGTCGACATTACGCCGCAAGTGGCACTACTTTTTGCCTCCGACGTGACCGATTACGTAACTAACTAACTACTAGACAGAGTCGTACATTGTATGGATCAACATGTAAGGCGAGAAACAGACAGTTCTGCGTGGATTGACCTGTGATTAGAGGTGGGCGTGATGGCCGTACAAGGAGCGCACTATCGCTCTTTAGGAAAGCAGACCCGTCAACCATACCTGAATCAAGATTGATCCTCCTCATCGTCTTCGGTTTCGTCCTTGCCCAGAGGAGTAACATGGACGACAAGACGCGATTTGAGGCAATGAGTTCCATGTGAAAGGAATCCGATGGGGGAGCCTGTTGCAGCATCACAATATTCAGTTAGTGCCGTTCCTACTAGTATGATGCAGAATGACAGCCTTAACGCAGTCTAGTCCATCTACTCGAGCCTCCGCCTTGAAACTTGAGGGCCGTTGAGGCTTGGTCGTCAGGTGTGATGGCCATTCTGGGGGAGGTCGTCTTGGGTTGGCTGAACGAAGACTTGCTGTCCAGAGCTCCAAGCCCCACGAGTTTGGATGCAAACACTACGTTAAGAAGACAGATGCGTTGGATGCAGATTCCAGAGGAATTTTACAACCCTTGTTAATGAGTTTCACTACAATTGTTGGAGCGCTGAAACGTGTTGGTATCTCCTCATGGGGGACGAAGCTGCTTCTTGAGTGTCAAGTTACCATAGCAGAGATGGTGACGTCACTACAGTAGCACCAGGCAGTGGCAGACGAGTTTTATTTAATTGGCAAAGCCAATACGTCCACTGAGCCAAGGACATCGCGCGGCGGCTGCGATTCTAAGTTTTGTCACGGCACGTGGCTCACATAGAATATAGTCTGTGCATTAGTAAGCGAAGTAACGCGGCTCTGTCTCCCGCCCTCATCGCGTCTTTGAGCAGTTTAGCTCGTCCCTCTTGCTGCCATCCTTCTTTCTCTTTTTCGCCCTCTCTCTCCAGACCATGCAAGATCTGAACCGAGCAATTCACACCCGACTTCACCTTACCAGAGTTCAAAGATGAATGTGGCATCCTTGTTGGAGAAGGACACTCGCAGGAAGCAGCAGTGCAGATCCTCACCTGCCAATGGACAGTCTGCAACAACAAAGCCAAAGCAGCATGGAACTGAAGGTGCCAAGAGGCAGACATAGCCAAAGCTGAAAGAGCTGAACAAGAGGAGCTCTGCTGCCATAAGCAAGAAGAAGAAGATGCCCAAATACTCAAAGATGAGTGCAAGAGGAACAAAGCCAAGTTTGTGCCCATCCTGGATGTTCCAGCCCCTTCCATGCTGGTCATCCTCCCCTCACAAGTTGCACTCCAGAAGATCCAGCAGCACAGGTTCTGTGAGTTGTGGTACTTCACAAATGATGACCTAGATGATGCAGATTCCTCCATGTCTTATGCTGTGGATGATGACTCCCTTGCCCTCATCCCATCAGCTGAAGGAGTTCTGACTCTCATATCTGCTGCTGCAGTGTGAGACAAATCCAGCATCATCCAGGATGAGAAGCTGACAATGGAACAGTTTGGCCAAGCAGTGCTATGCATGATCCCATTCATGCAAGACCTGGGCTGGGACATGCTGCATGTCCAAATGCATGTTGATTTCTAGTCTGCCATAGAAAACCACAAGTGGTGCAACTCATGCAACAAGCAGCACCAGAGAGCACTTCTGACCTACCAAGGATAGCAGAGATGCAGATGGCACACCTGTATCACCTCTGCCTGTGCTTTTAACCTAGCCATCATCAACCACAAGTTGCTGCATAATATCCTAAATAATCTAATCACACAGGTGTACAGCAATCAATTGGAAATCCTAGCCTTGGTCAGTACTTTTCCTTGCCCCAATTTATTGTTCAAAAGCTAATGTTGCATTTTCTCCCTTCATCTCTCCATTTGATGATCATCACCTCCTCTATCACTTATCACAAACCCCCCCCTCCCCTGGGAACCTCTCCCTCCTTCTACCTTGGGCTTTTGCTTGACAATCTGTCAACATTGAGCAGCTTCAGAGCAAATTCAGTTTCCTCATTCAGAGGAGTGCATTGGGTCCTCCAACTGCATCTTTCACTACACCCCATCCAAGGACTGTTAGTGAAACAACCCTAAACCCCTGAGGTGTGGCTGTCAAGAGGCAATAGTAATTGCCCAAGGTAAGTGTCTTGTTAACCTTGTGATATCCTTTACCAAGGTGATCTTGACCTAGCTAGCTTATGCTAGGGAACACAAGTAGTGGAGTGAAAATAATAGTCTTATTGTTAATAGGGAAAACTCCAGAGAAGACTTGGTTACTGTCTTCTTGGCTCTACATGGGTCATATATATACTCTACTACTGTTTGTATCTATAGATACCTCATCTAGAGATATCCTATGTAGTACATGATGTTACAATGTGTATCTAATAAGTAAGAATGGAAGAGAAGTATAAACATACACATAAAGTGTGGATCTAATGTGAATGAGAAACATAGATGTGGCAGAATAGAAAACATATGCTTCAAGCATCAGGTGTGGTTCGTTTATGATCATGACTCATAAGAATAGGGGTCATGATGATTGTGAAGCATGACTCCATTAAGAGTGATAATCATGAAGTCGTAAAATGGTGAAATAGTGACATGTGACTCTGTGCACATGTGAAGATGTGAAAATAAAGAGTAATCAGTAAGTCCGGTACTGATAAGATAAAACTTAAGAGTGTCCATTATTCTTAGTCTGTAGTCCATATTCGTAGTGCTTGTTGTTACAACTTATCCCAGACTTATCGCCGTCGTGTATATTCTTTTCCTCTTTCACCGCTTACCAATCTTGCGAGTACCCTTATGGTTACTTGCATACCCGCACAGTCATGGGATTTCTTCTTCATCGTTCCATGACTTTCTATGATCTGCTTAGTCAGCAGATCACCTTTCACTACTTAAACCTCGCAGCACCCTTTGTCTGTTCCTTAAGCTAGAGCTCCCTTAAGATACCTTCCCTGTATCAGGTAGCTTGTTCAATAACTAGCTTTCCCTCGAGTTGTGTCTCCTGTGTGTCTTCATCCTCCACACTGATTGGACGCTTCTGGAATCTGAAACAACCCTAAACCCCTGAGGCGTAGCCGTCAAGAGGCAATAGCAGTTGCCCAAGAGAAGTGTCTTGTTACTCTTGTGGTATCCTTTATCGAGGGCTTAACTTGACTAGCTTTGCGTACAAGCTAGGAACACAAGTGGAGGAGTGAAGATAATAATCTTATTGTTAATAGGGAAAACTCCAGAGAAGACTTGGTTAGAGTCCTCTAGCTCTACATGGGTCGTATATATACTCTACTAGTGTTTATATCTATGGACACCTTATCTAGAGATATCCTGTGT
>JBBPTP010000832.1:1979-12893 GCA_038094195.1 Pulveroboletus aff. carminiporus | reverse complement strand
GAGCGCTTTCGGCTCATGACAAGTGCCCGAGTGCAGAATATCCCACTTTCAGGGTCCTTCACTTTTGATTTCAATGCTGCTGTGAACAGATTTTCTATGGACCCACCGCTTTCTCCGTCCCGATGGGCTAACCTCACTTTCTCCTCTGGTCTTCAACATGAAGTGATGAGTAAGTAGATCAGAAACGAAGCAATGGAGCCTAAGAAAGTGTATAAAGCTAGAGTAAAGGTATATTGGTGGACTGCAAACGGAGAACCTTGAGCGCAGTTAATGTCTTTATTTGTCGCCCAGGTTGTTCCGAAAGACGGAACCGGTCTTCAACATTCCATTTGCAATTAATCGGAACTGCGCATACATAGATACCGATGGATTACGCTTCACACCAGCTCGGACCTTCCCTACCCATGACTTTTCGCACATCCCTCATTTGGATTCCTAGGACCTGTGCTTCGGGCATCTAACCACACTCTTCCAGGGCCTCCAGCCGCTGGGGAGTCGTCGAGTCGCGCTGCCATAGGAGTGATTCGGGTGATTGAGCACGGGACATCTACTCTTCCTGGCATGCCAGAGGCCCCACTTGGTACAAGTGCCTTGGCATTCACGAGCCCGCTGATATCCAGTACAGTGATCTCTAGACTCCATCTGTCAATCCAACGGATCACATTGTTATTCCTGTGCGTTGACAACACATCCTCTGTAGTGTTCCCAGAGATTTTTAAACTGAGCATAGTGCATTTGTCAACTCTGCCCGAATTGAGCGTCCTGTCAATAATTCATTGTCTTCGGAACCGGTGACTCCTGACTAGATGATTGGTTCATTCTTGAGAAATATGGTCGGCTACTTGTTACTAGCTTGATCTACAGTGTTGACTTCCAGGAAATGATTCCGCACCCGCCGAGAAAGAGGACGGCTCTAGGTTTGCCTATCTTAGAACATTAACTGGTCGATTCTATCAGCATCAGCAACTCCAATCTTAATATCTGCTGGTCCTCTGATGGTTTACGGGTATAAAGGAGCTGAACTCGAAGAAGCTTTCCTCGGTCCGTTAAGCGCCCACAACATGATGTTCACTCTTCTTGTTCTTTACTAGTTTACCCTTCGCGATATTATATTCCACTTACAACATCGCTGATTTCAATCCCCATACGAACGACACTGCATATCCCAGGGCCAGCGATGCCGACGGGCTCCAGGCAAGATACCCGACCTTCGGATGAGCGCCTAACTTTCTCGTACATTAGAATGTGTTATTAGCATCGCTTGGGGCTCCATCCTGCCAGCATTTCACTTACATTAAGGTTGGCGATCAAATGAACTCATGTATGGTTACGGTTTACTCATCCCGAGGCTTGACGACCCCTTGCGATGTCGATATGAACGTCTTAGCAAGGCAGGTCAGTATTTACGCCCGAACATTTCTGCCAAGTGACGCACACAGGTCTCAACAACTCGATTTCTCCTAGTGAGTCGGCAATCAAAGCTTCAGACCAACGCCACCGGTGATGTCAGCTGCGCAGCGCTACTGGAAGACTTAATCCTATACTTGTTCTCTGCGCGGACAGGGCGCCCCGCGCGCATTTCGTCATCAAGGTCGGGGTAAGGACTGCCTTCGCCGTCGCATGACTAGTGCGGCTGGATCACTCAAGCCGCCAGTATTCATTGCTAATGTCAGGGTGGTCATGGTTAGAAATCCCGACGTACAAGAGTATAAAGGTGAAGCCAAAGGACATCCCTCACACCAGGTTCACCCTTCTTAAGTCACTTGTGAAGTGTCTCAGCAAACCTTCTATCGAGCTCTCTTCTCATCATGAAACTGATCTCGTCCTTTGCTATCCTTGCTGCTGTCTTGCCGTGCTTCGCACAAAGCGGAACCGTGAAGGTCACGTACGACACTCTCTACGACGATTCCACTTGGCTGCTCGACAACACCGCCTGTTCTAATGGCGTCAATGGGCTCGCAGCAAAGTGGCCTACCTTGGGAAACGTCCCCAACTATCCCTCCGTGGGAGGCATTCCAGGACTCACCTGGAACTCCACCTTGTGCGGCACTTGCTGGCAGTTGACTTATACTGCCCCCGACGGCACCACCAGCACCATTGCGATCACCGCAGTTGATGAAGCTTACACCTTCAATATTGCGGAGACCGCGTTCAGCCCTTGGGCGGGCCCTGGCGGTGTGGCAGCAGGTTCTGTGAATGCGACAGCAGTCCAAGTTTCGCCTACCAATTGTGGACAAACGGTACGGAAACCGATCTCTTTGTATTTAATAACCCCATCGTTGATACATTCTTTGGTCACAGTAAATGACATCGATCTATCAACTTAGTGAATTATGTTTAACGATAACGGATGGACCTTTTTCGTGCGGTGGGATAATAGTTGATGTCTTGTGTAGGAACGATCAAAGTGGATCGGAGGTTAAGCGAAATACTTGAATTTAGTGTTCATCGTGACTAGCATTACTGAGGGACTCAAACGCTTCAGAGGTTTGTTATGAGTATAAAAATGTCTGTTTTTCGACAAAATCAGCATCGAAGCACTATTGCGTCTTGGGCAAAATGGCAATGTATTATTCGACCGTCCGATGCAGTCCGCTGGGGTTACAATAATAGATGATTACGACAGCGACTGTTGACGAGGAAACTATAATCTTCATGGTAGTCACAAATTTATAATTGAATCCTTAGAGGAATGTTGTACGTCCGTTTCCACAACCGAACGAGATCACGCGACACTGCAGGTTCTACAGCGATCGACATGCATGCGATCTAGCAAAAAAAGAATCATGAGTCCGACTCGTCTCTGTACCCTATAAACGAGGTCTTTATAACGGTCCTTTATGCCTTGCTCACTTGCAAATAGACTTTCTGCTTGACTAACAACCCATTAAGGGTATCATGAGAGTACCCGAGAAAAGTACTTGTTAGCCTCCTTTCCTTTCTCTTCCACTGTCGCGTCAGAATCACGGGCGGCATCATTTGTCGCCTGCCTCGGGCACTCAGCTAGCGAACGGTTCTCGATCCCCTTTGTCCTTATCGGAAACAAACAAGTAGATACACACCTCGCGACTTCACGACAGTTGTTTAATGGTACAAAGCCTGCAAATGTGGCATAATGTGGCTGTTGGGCGGTACGATTGTGGTCTATACTTTAAAGGATGTACACGGGGTTGAACCCACCTACATATCTCAAAGGTTTTTTGTTAGCTCGTTGTTCTGGCCGTCAAGGACTCGGTTGAATTCCCAAATAGAAGCAACTGCAGAGGTGTGAAATCCACAGTAGAAAATGCACTTTTTTTTTTATTAGCCTGATATTATCCGTGACTGCTTCTGCTAAGTGTTAACAAATGTTCGTCCGTTCCCATCAGCACGTATTGATCACTGTCACCTCGCGGGCAAATGGATATTTAGCTAGGGGCGAATGGGCAGAGTCCCTCAGCGAGGGAATTTGCAAGTCGTGAGAGGAATCGGCTCTCGAGAGTGCTGTCGCATGGCCTTTTCCTTTCAGCAGTACGCGCAGGTATGATATTCGTTCACAAACTTTGTTTGCGTGGCGTGATATTTTATGATGCAAGCAGTGGGCCCTTCAAGGAAGAGCTATTCGTCGCTTGTTCGCAGCGCCGGTGATTTGAGTGAGCAAGCAATCCCTCAGGGTATTGGAGCGTGTGGAAACTGTTCTGTATCAGGGACGTGCGACATGCATGGAATGCGGTACCAAGGTCGCCCGTCTCCCCTCATAGCTCTTCCATTATTATTTGGGCTCGTGTGTCAATGATGAGCGTGTCGCCGACAAGGACTGGTGCGTACTGACAGGATGAAGTTGTACTGATTTTGACCGTTGGAGAATATAAATCGACACCGGTAATAGCACCATTTGGGGGGTGACGTTCGCAGCAAATGGCGAGTATATAGTCAGTGGTGACGAAGAGTGGACTCGGGTCTGGAGAGTCCAAGACGGCAAACAAGTAGTGATAATGGCTGCAAACCTCGTCCGGTGCCTCGCCGTGTCAAAGGATGGAAGATGGATCGCCGCGGGAACGATGTAGAGCGGGGTCATCATGTTAGACGCGGCGATGTTCGATACGACCATGACGCACTGGGAGACTACAATGGTCATTGGAATCGATTTTGCTCCCGACTTCGACGCGGTTCGTCACTGCATCATCCGACGGTATAATCGCCGTTTGGGACGTCGTTACTCGTTCACGAGTACTCAAACTTCACCATGAGGGCAGGGTGATGGCCGCAAAGTACTCTCCCCAAGGCAATCGAATCGCGATAGCTACGGATGAATCCGTTCGGCTCCATGACAGCAAGGATGGTCGCTTGCTCGTCAAAATCAACGTAAACGTAATGGCGTGGTACCACTCTTGCCTTCTCTGGTTCAACAACTACATCTTCATTGTGTCTGACGGAAAAATCAAGCAACTCGATCCGTCTATGCAGTCGGCAGTCTCGGAATGGCCAGTTCCCGAGACCAGCCGTCACTCGTGCATCGTACTGCTACAGCATGGGAAACTCATTGCATATTCTTCCAACCGTACCGTCACGTTTTGGGACACTTTGACACGCACCCAACTCGACCTCATCCGACATACGTTCAATCTCACACTCTTCAGACGACCACTTTTTCGCCATTGGTACAAGGAGTGGGAAAGTCATCATAAAAGATCTCAGAGAGGTCTTGCCATCATCCTGTTTTGTTGTAGGTATCCTGCGTTGTCAGACTAAGTATCACACTTTACTAGCTGAGTTCTGTCTCTGCGCGACGTCAAAACTGATCGTTTTCTCTTTCAGATACCATTCCTTCGCATTAGCGACAATGTATTCTATTCTTGGAAGCGAGACCAGTTCACAGCCACAGAAGCCTCAAAGTTGACGGAAATAATCATCAGTTCTGGACATCCCGGCCACTATGAACTCGCCAACAGGGCTTTCGTACGTGCTCATCTGCGATGTTGGGACATGGCGATCGACGATGCCGAAAGGGTGAGCTTTTGGCTTTCCCTCCCCGTTTTTACGCACTTATAAACGATTTCGAGTCCATAAAGATCTATCTGTCCGCCATTGGCTATATCTCAAAGAGCGTCGCGCTCATTGGCGGAGGGAAAAAGGAGGAGGGTTGTCGATTGTTCGACTTGGCATTTATACACTGTCATCCAAATGAGGTAGATCTTCTCCTTTTGATCAAGGTGTGTATTTTGCATACGGTACAGCTTAATTACTTAGCTAATCAAAATTTTCAGGCTGTTGTCCTCTTCATGGCGGGGGAGCACGGTGATGCGGTGTCGCGTGTTGGCGATCTCATTGATACGGTGCACTCCAATCTGACATCCTGGACGGTTCAGGCATGTCCTCACACACTCCCATGATAAATATCACGATTAATATGTTCCGTAGGCATATATGCGCTTTCTCCTTGGCAGCTCGCATATGGAGAGAAAGAACTTTGAATGTGCTATACGATCATTCGAGGAGGCCTTGAAATATACCCAAATACCATACTATGCGGAGCCGCACCTCGTGGCCATATCGTTGGTAAGCCTCCTTGATTAACTGGCGGCTCATAGATAATGGTTATCGTTTTTTTGCAGATAGCAAGTTGGAAGTTTGATAATCTTGCTACCACGGTCCAACAGCTCTTTGTGAAGCGTTCTATGCAGCAAGTCGTATGGAGGATGCGGGAAAATTTCTCCTTAAATTGGCAAACACCTTCGATGAAGAGGTTTATGTGAGGGGCCCCATCACTGAGTGGGTTGCAGGTGAGGCGCTAGCAGGTTGCTGTTGCACGCTTATCCCCTTCTGGTAGACTTCGCTCACCGGTGTCTCTCTGACCTCAAAAATACCAGTGGCACCGCCCGTCCTACTAGTGCGACGACACTGTGCGACCTCCAATTCATGGACTCCGACGCCGTTGCTGAAAGAGTGGACAAAGGCGACATTGGCTCAAGGGTCGTGGAGAGGTGCATTGCCCACCGCTGTCAGTGTAAGTGTTGTTTTTTTCTTCTGATATCCCGCACGCCTGAAACTTCAAAGTTCTTGCTCCCAAGTTTCACAATTTTTCAGATCATATGTGAGCGTCTGGAGGCAACCAACCACATAACAGATGCTAGCGAGTGTTTCTGCCATATGATGGGTCAACTGCCAGAACACGCAAACGTGCATGATACAGAATGGATTCTGAGTGAGTGGTCTCACATACTGGATCAGTTTTGTCGTCGATACAACTGTTTTGTGCTAGATTTCAAACGTCGTTGCTCACGGAAGCTAGAGGGACTTGGTGGCGCCGCAGTCAATGTCAAACGGTATGATGATGCGACCTCCCAGTATTCAGCCGCACTTTCCCTCGACCCGGACGTTCAGCAAGATCTGTTTATCAAACGCAGCAGGGCATACTTAGCCAGCGGCTCGTGGGAGGACGCGTTGGACGACGCGACCAAAGTGTGTCCGCATCTCATGCGGGTTGGCTCTTATCAATGACGCTATCATCAGGTGATCATACTCGATCCATCATCACCATGGGGCTACGAGAGGAAGCATGCGGCCTTACACAATGCAGGGAACTATGAAAACGCAATAAATGCGTTCGAGACAATGCTCTCGAAGATTTCGCAGTCACCCGATTCGGCTGTTCGCGGTGAGGGTGTCGACATCACCCTAAAGTTCATCCACTAATTTTTCCTCCTTAGAGCTGTATTGTCAATACGTCAATCCAGAGGTGACAAGAATAACAATCCGCAGGGTTGTCCGGGATACCATTCGTGAATCGCCGCGAGTACTTATCAACACCCAATCTGGTCGCCTCTGACAAATCTGAGCAGGCTGTCACATTCGAATCACTCCTCATCCTCAGCCAGTTGATCTCCTCCATGACGACACACATCGACCATTCTCGAATTCAGCACGAAATTACGGAATACTACCGTTTTCGCACAAGTGGGAAAATAACGAACCTCTATTTGAAAAAGTGATACAGATCGTGGTGTACGATCTCCAAGAGTCACCCACTCACAACAAACTACAGATGTTTTGCAAGATTGTGCGGGACGCCGGACTTCAGTGGGCGTGGAGTGATACATGCTGTATCAACAAGGCAGATCACTTTGTATTCCGAGAAGCCCTGATTGGATTCCTGTATAACATTCTCAACCACCGAAACCCTTCGTAACCGTTGTCCTCTAGAGAATATTGTCTAAGCTGGTACGGCCCTGCGACGACATTGACACCCTCGGTTTGCTCGATGGTCAGCCCCTCGAGGGCATGTGCAAGGTGACTGTATTCCGTGAGCTCGGTATCAATCTCCGTCTCGCCCACGTCAAGCTCGTTAGTGGTGATGAGGTTCACGCGTGGATCAATAATCCCGCGATAAAGCAGCCTAAGAGAGTAATGGAGGCCAAGTTCGCCGCACACGTCCACGAGGGCACGGTCTGATCCTGTCAATTGGCCCACGATGGCTCAAGCACTGGCTCACGGCCCGTGTGGACATACTCATGGATGAGACCAAATCCAAGATAGCCACCATCGGCGAGCTTGGACTTGTCGCTCACCAGGTCGATCAAGGCTTGTGAAGGAACCGACGATGTGCTGGGTGCATCAATTTATGGTAGAGGTTGTAGGTGAGCGTCACACGGTAACCCGACGTGACTGGCAATACCTTGTGCTCGATGTCACCAAAGATGCAATAAAGCAAACGGAGGGTTCTGTTGAGGCCGCAAACTTTTCGGTGAAATCAAGTCCACTCTTTTTCACCCTGGCGAAGTATGAATTGACCATCCTCATGCAGAGTAGAAAGGACAACGACCAAGGATCCGAACATATGTTGACCCGAGGTGTGTCCTTGTGAACCTTGAAAAAATCTTCCTTTCCTATGGCACAAAAGTTTCGGTTGAGAGCAATGGTGAAGATAACGGTCGAAGCACTCACCATATACGTTCAATTCGTACAACTCCATCTCCATCGTCACGTGGCTCTCTGTGAGCAACGCCTTTGACACCTGCTCATGGATTCCGAAAGTACGCGGGTTCAAGGGCGTCGAGAACGAGGTGAGATCCATCTTTCCCACTTTCCTATACGAGTTGTCGAGAACGTTCTCCCCGTTCCGGCCAAGCTCTGCGGGCTTACAAGCACGATACAGCTCCCCGAGCTCGTCTGCTCCAGCGTTGGAAAAATCAATGCGACTACACATCGGTCAAGCATGCCACTAGGTTCGGTAGAGTCGCTCCAGCTAGCTTAACCAAAGGAGGTCGCCGTAGTACAGGAGACGCTGGTAGTTCGGGATGCTACATATTCCACTGCAGAACGGATCACGGTTGCGCAATGTGGTCTGCAACGCGATCACTTTGGGTCTGAAAAGTGTGCTGGTTTGAACCCTTCTATGCTACTCATGGCGTAGAGGCTGAGAGCTGCAAGTTGTCACCACGCCACTTCATAGATACTTTAGATTCCGCTTTGGTAGTGGCTCATGTACGTAGTGTGTAAGGATTAGGTCCGAGTTCACGAGTTAGTGGGAAACTTCGATGGAACTTGCGATAAGTCTATCAATTGTGCTGTTGACACACAGCATCGTCAAGCTATCTGAAACATCGCTGCCCGGGCAGGAAGTAGTACGGATGGCACTGTGAGGTTTTCCGGTACAACTAACATACATGTATCCGGTACTAGAGAACGGGATCAAACATTTTGCCATGTGAATCCGAAAATCCGGCTAGGACTGTCCGACTCTCCGGACGCAAGGTTTGTCCTGCCATGATTCCGACTCAACGATGACCCGCCTGCATGACCCTTGCAGAAAAGTCCAAATGGCGTCGCACCTGAATCTACATTGTTGCCCTTTCCCTTTTCTGAACCCTGTACGAAACTCAGAGAAGATCTTATATTCATGCAGCAATTTACTGTACCGATCACAACTTACAGGCTTGGGTAAGAATCGCATTGGACCATCCTTGATTAAAAGCTAGCTCAGCTGACTTGGACTCCGTGAAGGACGATAGACTGAGTAGTCCGTTGACCAAACAGACCTCGCTGTCGCGCTGGCACCCACTGAGTCGGTGCCTGTACCATGCTGAGTTATTTTCATTTTGTGGAGGGCAGTGCCGGCGGGACTCAAACATAGTACTTGAGCAACCGGGCCGTCCTTTGGCTCGCTGCAATTATGCCCTTTCCGGACACTTGTTCGTCAGCTGTGTTCTGCCATTGATCATTTTTGCAAGGCTTCCCGGTGATAGTCCGGGTCCAAGCGGGCTTAGTGAGCTACAGTGCTACGTCGTACGATGATGAACTTCAGAACTATGTCCGAATGGGAAACAACCAGCTGCTGCTTACTGGCAGTACCCGACAGACTGGGGTAGCAAATTAATCTCTGTAAGCTCAGAAACTGATGCACAGGTTCACAGCGATATATATGAAGTGGAGAACTCCCCTCCCGCTCCGCATACCATTGCCTCACCGAGCCCTCCATGGAAGTTATACTCACCTCTCGCGAGCGTTCTCTCTTAGAGACCATGGAAACCTCACTCATCTTTCCACCCTTGTCATCTGATTCTATGTCCCTTCTCGGGACCCTTCCTCCTCTGGAAACGGAGACCCTACCTTTTACCGCGCGTGAACGCCAGATCGACAATGTGATATTCGACATTGGTGACGTGCTATTCACTTGGTCAGCCAACACAGGCACTTCCATCCCGCCAAAAACTCTACACTCGATCCTCCATTCTGCCACTTGGTTTGAATACGAGAAGGGCAATCTTCGCGAAGAGGAGGCCTATAGTCTCGTCGCTGCAGATTTTTCTCTAGATGCCTCTGAAGTGGGCGCCATGTTCCGTGCAGCTCGGGACTCCCTTCAAAGTGATCCTTCCATGATCGCCCTCCTCCATGAACTGAAAGAAATCAGTGGTATCCGGCTGTTCGCCATGTCCAATATCTCTGCACCAGACTGGGAAGTACTCCGCCGCAAAGGCCAGCCAGAAGACTGGGCTCTCTTTGAGCGCATCTTCACATCTGCCGCAGCGCGCGAGCGCAAGCCGAACCTTGGATACTTCCGCCATGTTCTGGAGTCTACTGGGATAGACCCCCGTCGGACTGCGTTCGTGGACGACAAGGTGGAGAACGTCGTATCGGCGCGGTCCCTTGGGCTCCAGGGCATCGTCTTCACGTCGTTCGATGAAGTCGCTCACGAGTTGAGAACTCTTGTGCGGAACCCGATAATGGACGGGGAGCGATACTTGCGCGACAACGCAAAGGAGATGAAATCAGTCACCAATACGGGTGTTGTCCTCGAAGAGAATTTTGGGCAACTTCTCATTCTCGAGGCCACAGGCGATCCGAGCCTTGTTGATTACATCAAGTATCCACGGCTAAGCAATTTCTTCAAATGTGTGGTCTTGTCGTTTTTCTTGTCATTATCGACTGATTGTTTGTTCTAGTTTCGGGAGTTCTTACTACTGCTTCTTACCCCTGCGACCTTGATACGACATCCATCGCATGTACGGTGTCGGATCACCTATCATCTGAAGTGAAGAACGACATCATGAACGAGATTTTGACACTTAAAAACAAGGACAGTCTCATCCAAACATACTTTGACGCTACGCGTCCCCGAATTGGTACGTTTTCGACGATGTCACGCGTCGTAATACGAGTTTATGGTTGCAATATACCAGATCCTATTGTCTGCATCAACGTGCTCACATTTTTCTATGCCAACGGTCGCGGGGACGAGCTGCAGGAGACTTTTAACTGGGTTCACGACGTTTTGAAGAACAGAGCGTACACAAACGGAACCCTCTATTACTACGGTCTCGACAGCTTCTTCTACTTCCTTTCCCGCCTGCTTTCCGTGTCCACTTACGCTCGCCAGCGGATCGGCCAGTTATTCGCCAAGCGTATCGCGGAGCATTTTGGCGGAGAGGGGGATGC
>JBBPTP010000831.1:0-12913 GCA_038094195.1 Pulveroboletus aff. carminiporus | reverse complement strand
CTCGCATACGACTCGATAGATTGTAATTCTGGGGAGTGTAAACTGTAGAATAATATCAATCCCATGGTTGGTTTGAGGACGAGGAGACACTCACACTAACCGCAGAAAGTAAGGCGTTCTGCCACGAACCACGAACCAATTTCACTTTAACCCACTCCCTCAAAAGTGATATAAGGTCTGCACTCGAGGCTACACCGCCATTGCTTCCAGGAGCGGAGAGGCGTCGTTGTGTGAAATCTAGAAGAAAAGGTCGAATGCAGTGAAGACAAACCTGGAAAATGAGCTCACCAGAAATCCACTCGAGAGTGGGTTCACTCGTATCGGTACCTTCACCCAGGTCCCTCATCATTTCACGGAAACATTCGATAGCATCTGTAATGTGGTTGATTCCCTCCAAGTGTTCACATAAGACCCAATAAATTTCGACTCCTTGCACCGTGAACTAACAGGCGGGAGGACTTCGACCTGGAGAGGAGCACTGCGATAGAAGGTACTCACGCTATCCGTAGCTTCCAAGGCATCGTGCCAATTGCCGTTAGTCAATTTTGCTTTCGCCCACGGTTTCAGGAGCAGTGCCCGTGTCTCATTGCGTTGGGCCGTGGTCAGCGTTGCGTCATGACTGTTGTCTGGGGCAGAAAGGCATCGCTGGGTGAAATCTGTGACCGGGGTTCAAGTGAGCAGTAACTAGGCTAATTAAACAGACACACCAGAAACCCATGAGATGATCCCCATGTTCGTCCAGACCTCTTTATCAAAGGTATCTAGCAGTTCGAGGAGCGATTTGCCTGCATCCTTGGTACGACCAGTGATAAACAGGGTCTTGCACAGACGCTGTCGAATCGTGATTCCGAGATGATCGAATTTCCATCCGAATATCTGTTAGAGAGCAAACGATTTCGATGCATTGCAATATACCATAGGATGCTTACCAATGAAATCACAAAGAGTGATCGACTTGTATCATGTCGCATTTGGTCACGAGCACACTCAAACGACTGTATCGCACCCTTGTAGTCACTGCTCTCCATGCACGAGTTTCCAACGAGGAGGTGCATGTAAGCCTGCTGTGAATGTAAGTGGCGACGTTGACGTGCATTATCAGACCGTAGACATGCCTGGATCACATAGCACAAGGAGTTATTGGGAACCGTAGCAATGAGATCATTCAAGCGTGATATTGCATCAAGGTGCTCTCCAGCTAGAAATACGATGATGGCCTATGCGATATAAGGAAGGGAGTTACACCAAGGTATGCCGACCTTGGTTACAAGCAGAAAGATGGCGTGGGAAGAATGGATGCGCACGAACGCAATGTCGCAGGCTCGATACAGTGTTTCACCGCCACTTGAGACACCACCGCCACTTGAGACACTCGCCCGTAGCACATCATTGCAAAACCCATGTGTACCCAACAATTCCAGATTAATTTTGACATTAAGCCTGCGCATATTCTCTAGTGTACCAGAACTTGTATAGTGTATTGACAGGCAAACTGTGGTGCAATAATGTACCCAAAATCATATGTTCAAGCTCCCATTCAGCAATATATTGATTTCACATGTTCTTTTACAGAACAACAGATACTTCTGGATCTGGGGAACATCTCATGTATATCTCTAGTATTATCAGTGTGTCTACTAGTCTGCCAGAGTGATGCCAGGGAGTGATGTCTAAGTATGGTTATCTACATCTAATCTAAAGAGATAATTCCAAATATAGAAGTTGTGTTATGGAGAGCACTGGATAAGTCATCAAGAGACTTTGAGTCAGAGCAATGAGCAGACTCAGAGAAATGGAGAAAACTGCATTCCTTGGCATGCCTGGTCGAGCAAAATCTATCCAGAGAAAGCAGCATGAAGTATCAAAAGATCGAGAAAATGCCTTGATACAAGCCATCAAACTCTACAAGGACGAACAGGCCAAACCTGAGAAAGAGCAGAAAAGTCTATGGGCAATCTGTCATGAAGTCAAAGAGGAATGGCAAAAGTCTCGAAAAAAAGTCACAGTGAGCCTAGAAACTGTCCGATGTTGTCTGAAGGGTGAAAGAAGCTGTCATGATGCAAATATGGAAAATAGTGGCTGGCTTACACCAGAGGAGGAGGAGTCTATTGTAGAGTATTGCTTTGAGCTTGCAACTCGGGGCTTTCCACTTGGCCACAAAACTCTAAAGCTTCACGTAGACCAGCTCATATGAGCTCAGCACCGGAGTGGATTTCCTGAGTCAGGAGTTGGAAAGTGTTAAACCTAGCACTACTACACCTTGTGTGGAACATGAGGTGGAGAGTTTCTTGACACTAAGTTAAACAAGACTTGAGGGAAAGCCTACCAAAGGGAGGAGTTCACAAAGAGTCGCAATGTCCTTTAGTAAACTTAGGTTTGGGACTGTGCTAGACACAAAGTACAGAATAGATTCAAAGTAGAGAAAAGTATTACATGTGACTATCCTATGTCTTAAATAGTGATAGCTGATTTGTTAAGGGCTGGCCCCAGGAAGACGAGAATAAAATGAGATACTGTAGATTAGTTAATCTGCAGTAGAACACTATGAAAAGTAATAGAACGGAATGGAAGGATGGAACTACAAGGCTGATATGATAGAATCGGCCAAGAAGTAAATGTTCAATATGTAGACAAGAAAGACATACCTCTCAGAACTAGATCATAACTGAACAAGACAAGGACTTGATGAAGCTATGAGTAAGAAATAGTCATAAGTAAAATGGACGATGTCGAAGAGGACGGTAGGTTTGACAAAAGAAAGAAGTATAATGGAGGACGACAGAGAAATGATTGTAATATTACCCCCTTTGTACAATCAAAACTCTGGTTTGATGAAAACTAAATCCACTCCATGTTCATAGGCGATTGGGAGATCATCCTTCATAGATGTCCCATGCTTGGTGAAACAACCCTAATTGCTACTAAAGCTTTCAGGTTACCACTAGGCAGCTTAGACTTAGAATGAGCAGATGAGGGGGATAACCCAAGAGGATCTGACTGAGGATCCCTTGGTTGTTGATTTGGGTTCTTATATACACTATTACGTGTTTGTATGTATTTGGTCTATTACCCAAATGTAGATGTGAACAGCCATAAGGCTGTGAAGTGGATATTAAAACAATGAGGCGAGCATGAGTCAGGTGGCGTATCAAATGGAAGGGAAGCATGTAACATAGCCATAAGGTAAATGAGGTAGCGGTAATGAAATGCATGAGGCATAGAATGGAAGTGTACAAAATAAAGTTAAGGTTTTGTCTGTTAGAGTTCAATAAGTCCATATTTGTAATATCGTGAGTCACATGATGTCAAGCATCGTGCTGTCATGAAGTTGTGAAATGTATATGGAGTTTAGGGTAGGTATGGTTTAGACTTAGCGGATAAAAGAGTAAGGGATTCGTGACATCATGTCTTTGGGGTAATTGATTTGATCTACAAGCCTAATGACAAGCATTAGACTTGAGTGGCTAGTTTAACCTCATTGCAGAGGAGCTTTAATTGGTGTTTGAATAAGTTATGAAGTTGCAAAAAGAGCATTTGTAACACTTGGTCCAAAGAAAGATGTTCAAATGGACAGTTGTCCACCACATGTCCTGATTGATTACAAAGCATGCACGAGTGCATGGGGTAGAACTGATCAGAGTGTCCCCAATGACTGCAAAAGCTGCATTGGGTGCGAATACACAGATACTGGGGGTGTCCTGGTGCTGAGAGATGGCAGTGTGGACAGGTGTAATAGGGGCAATCTTTTTGATAGTGGCCCAATAGATGACAGCAAAAGCATTCAGTCAAGGCAGATGCTGGTCGTTGATGTATAATGGTAGGTAATAATCAAGTAGGTGTGGAGAGGATAGTTACACCATTAGCTCCAGGAATGTGGTAAGACTCAGACAACCGTTGTGCTTCTCTGTCGATGGGGGATTGTTCTATTGGGTCTATTATGGTTGATTCAGATTCTTCTGTCGACTCAGAAGCAGCAACCATGGGCAATGGTGGAGGAGAAGATAGGCGATGGAGTAAAGTGATGGGAGAGGAGGGGATGGTGGTAGTGATTCATGATGGAGGGACATATAATGGAGTTGGGGATGGAGGTGCTGTGGTCGACAGGTAAATCTTCCACTCTTCCGGCAGCATAGAGTGAAAGATGGGTGAGAACGTCGAGAATAGACGGTCTTCAGGGATCTGTTTGATGAAGGTGGCAAAGCCATGGGTATATAAAGTGGTTAAAACATGGTGCAGAAGATTATTTAAAAGAAAATGTATTGGCACTCCATATAATGGAGATAGATCATTTGGAGCGACCAAGTTATGGAAATGTTGAACACAGTTTATATCATGCAACAATCTGACCAGTTCCTGAGAGGTTATGTCTTGGTGAAACAAGGGAAGATTTTCAATTATCAATAAGAGGTCTGGGTTGGATAGGATAGTGGCAAAGAGGGTGAGAGCATGGTTGATTGGCAGCAATAATGGCTTTACTGAGCTTGTTTGAATATGAGAAGTAATGAGAGAAGAGGAGGGCAAGGAGTATGACGATAATGATAATGGGGAAGACATAGTGTTCAAGGTAGTGGTGGAAATGGTTCATTCAAGGCGATACTCATGAAGAGACCGACGTCTTGTTTGAACCTTAGTACTACTGCACCTTGTGTGGAACACGAGGCAGAGAATTTGGGTCTTCCCTTTAGAGCTGGTTGTCCCTTTTATAGTGATCTAGTAGTTGCTGTGCATGACAGAGATTACTTTTGGGTTCCCAGATATTTTCTGATGATGGATAGCCTTTCCATGTAGTTAGGTACTGTCTTCTTGATGTGTTGCCTCGGTGGAAGACAATGTGCTCCACCTCATATTCTTCTTCTGATCTGATCAGGTCAGGTGAAGGGCAGAGGAAGTTCGGACCATGTGCATCAGTTTCCTTATATGATGAGAGGAGAGAGGTGTGAAAAATGTTGTGAATTTTCCAAGTGGGAGAGAGTTTGAGTCTGTAGGAAAGGGGCGAAAGTACTTGGGTGACTTTGAAAGGACCATATCATTTAGGAGAGAGTTTCCTAGATAGGATTTTGATATGGAGATTGGTGGCTTCTAGCCATATCTTGGCTCCTACTTTCTATGGGATGAAATGCCTGATTATCTGAGCGGTCATGATCCAATGGGCAGAGTCATGTGCAGCAAGTGCTTCTTTTCTTGATTCATCAAGGGCAGACAATCTAGATTCAAGAGTGGGGAGGAATGTCTTTCTGATTGGAGGATAAGCTCGAGGTTCATATCCGAGCATTAGTGAGAATGGGGATACTTTGGTGGACGAGTGAGGAGTGGTGTTGTGGGCAAATTCAGCCATTGTAAGGAGATCTGCCCATTTTCTGGGCTGATTCATGGTAAAGATGTGGAGATAAGTTTCAAGTTCTTGATTCATCTGCTCTGTTTGTCCATTGGTTTGAGGGTGGTAGGCAGTGGACAGTTTAACATCATATTTGAGTAGTCACGCTAGCTCTCTAGCGAAGGCGGATGCGAACTGAGGGCCTCGATCTGAGATGACAGAGTCATGTATTCCAAATCTTTTGAAAACATAGTTGTGGAAAAGTTGGACAATCCCTTCAGCAGAGACAGTCTTTTTGCAAGGAGTGAGAATTACTTCCTTTGTAAGCCCATGGTTGACCACGACCATAATAGAGTCATATCCTTGGGATTTGAAAAGATTTGTGATAAGATCTACAGAGATTTGTTTAAATGATAGGACTGAATGTGATGGAATAGAGGACAAAGTTGGTACTGTTGGATGTGTGTTGACCTTGTTTTGTTGGCAAATAGCACATCCATTGATGAAGTTGTGAACAAAAGTGGCTAATCCTGGCCACCAGTAGTCTCGTTCTACTAGGGCTTTGGTTCAGAATTGGCCTAGATGGCCCATAGTGGGTGATTCATGGATGGTGGTGAGAATAGGTGAGCGGGCTGATGGGGGAATATATAAGCGTCCTTTGAAGTAGAGATGTCCATTATCAAGGGTCCAATCAGTGAGGGCAGATCTGGTGAAGAGAGGGTTGTCTTTTTCGAGACCTTCAATAGCATGGAGTACTAAGGGATCTCCCTTCGATGAGGATTGGACTAGTTCAGCGAGTCTAGTGTCGAGTGCATGGATAATGATAGATTCAGAAATGATAGGGGTATGCACATTATCTTCTGAGGTGTCCACCTCAGAGTTTCGAGACAACACATCTGCAGGACCCATCTGAGTTCCTGGGGTGACTTTCCATAGTATGTTGAAATTCTGAAGGAACAAACCCCAATGGGCTTGTTGGCGAGAGTTTGTGAGGATCCTTAGATAGGAAAGATTTTTATGGTTGGTGATGATGGTGACTGGATGGTTTGTGCCCAGTAGGTAATGTTTCCATTCAGCAAGTGCGAGGATTACTGTGAGCAATTTGTGATCATAGATGTTGTAGTTGTGCTCAGCTGGAACGAACATTTTGGAGAAGTAGGAGCATGGGTGGAGGTCTCTGTTAATGTCAGTTTGCATAAGAACAGCTCCTGCTGCGATTAGAGAAGCGTTGATCATGACAATGAATGGTTTGGTTAGATCGGATATATGGAGGACTGAGGTAGATGAGAATATGTCAATTAATTGATCAAAGGCATGTTGTTGGAGTTGGATCCAATTCCAGAGTTGGTTTTTCTGGGTGAGTAGGTTCAAGGGGGTGACGATGTTGGAGAAGTTTGGGATAAACTTTTGGTAGAAATTAGCAAACCCCATGAATGATTGGACACCCTTAATGGTGGTTGGAGGTTTCCAAGAGCTGATAGCTGAAAGTTTGACTGGATCCATTTTGGCTAGACTGTTGCCCACAATGATATCCAAGAAATTGATTTGTGGGACATCAAACTTGCATTTGACCAATTTCAGAGATAATTTGTATTCCCTCAACTATTGTAGGACTCGTCGTGTCCTTTCATGGTGTAAACCTATATCATCCTTTGTACATATGCCCATATTGTCCATATAGATCTTAAGCCATTGCTCGGCAATCATGTCCATGAAGATGTGGTTCATGAAGGTTTGGAAGGTAGGAGGAGCATTGCTGTGACCAAAGAAAAGTACTGTTGGTTCAAAAAGGCCAAAAGGGGTGATGAAGGCCATTTTCCATTTGTTACGTCGAGACGATGTACAAAGTTCTGTTGCTTGTGTGAAACACTAGCAAGGGTTCAAGCTAGGACTGGAACAAGACTGCCAGACGAGCAGCTTGGATTCTCATAGTAGTATGGACAAGAGAGCACAGACTGACTAAAGGAGCAACCAAGATAGATTGCAGAAGATCGAGAATGTCCTCACTACCACAGAAGCATAGCCTTAAGTAGTGATGAGCAATGATGCTTAGGTAATAGATGGAAGAATACTATGGAAGTCAAGAGAAGAAGCTATGGTTATCAGGATTATGAATCCAGTGTAAAGAGAACTGGATTTAGGAGAGACAGTCCGTTAGCATCGCACACACGTTACAAGACTCCGACCATCAGGAATAGAAAGGCAGAAGAGAAGTGGTCTTAGAGGATAAGGAGTTTCAGAGCAAAGAAAGATAAACAAATGAGGAAGGATACATATCCTGACTGGAGGATACCGAAGCAAATTGTCTGTGAAGTGAACGATATGAGAACTAAGTGCGAATGAAGGTATAAAATTGTAACATTACCCCCTTTGTACAATTGAACCCCAGGTTCAATAAACACCAAGTTCATTTTGACGGTCGACATCCATAGTCTAAGGGGGAGACGGGGAGTGATGAGCCCCATAAATGTCTTGCGCTTGATCCGGGGTAACAACTGTAAAGATACAGTCGTCTGCGACGTGCCCACCTTCATTGCAAAGTCCACATGTTCGCTGGGGATAGAAGTGATCCACATGGCCCCATCTCTGACAAAAAGCGCATTGGGTGTGCAGACAAGCAGTCTGAGTGTGTCTGGGGGTGGATTGATGGCAGTGAGGGCAGATATAGAGGGGGCAGTCTTCTCAATAGTGACCTCGCATATGGCAACGGAAGCAGATTGTAGTGGAGGAAGTGGGTTGTCGGCAGATGACTGGGGGGAGGACCTGAGTTGGGGATGATAGAACGGATAGTCCGGGCCTAAGGGGAATCCAAAAGGACCAGACGGACTGGATGTTCTCTTCTATCTGGTTGGACATTGAGTCGATAGCAGTGTCCGAGTCCATTTCACTAGCTTCAGATATAGCAGAAGGAGAGGAGAGTCATTCTGCGAGAGAGGGAGGAGGTATTGGAATCAGATCAAGTTGTTGGTTAATGGCTAGGTTGGAGTGGTGGATATAGAGATCTCGTTTGGTAGGGGTCATGGCATTGAAGATTTTATGAAAGGTGGGGTATATAATGTTGGGGGTAATGTGTTCGATGTACACATGCAAGCCATGGTGATGGAGGGCAAGTAGGACATGGGTGGGAAGACCGGCAAGGATAGTATGAAGGGAAATGCCAAAGTTGGCAGGTAGATCACTTGAAGCGGAGAGAAAATGATAATGTTGAGCACGGATAATTTCATGAAAGGAGTGGACTAATTCGTGTGTGACAATGTCTGCATGGTAATGGAGGGTATGTTCAAGAGCATTTATGAGGGCAGGATCTGACAGGATGGTGGCATAGAGGATGGTGGTGGATGAGATGGGTAAGCATTTCAGATATATGTTCTGCGATCGCAAAGGTAAGGACTGTAGGGACTGAGAGAAAGATGAGGAATGGGATGACACAGGAGAGGAAGACATTTTTGAGATAGAGTTGGGCAGCAAAGTTCATACAAGGGGGGTGCTCACGAAGAGACACTGTCTTAGTTCCTTGGACGAGTTTCTATCACAGGTTATTGGCCTTCTTATAAGCGGATAGGATGGTCTGTGCATGTCTTAGGTTTGATTCCAGTTTCCATGTGTCTTCAGATGATGGATATCCCTTCCATGTGGTTAGGTACTGTCTTCTGATGGTGGTGCCTCGATGTGACCTGATATGGTCAACCTCATATTCTTCTTCAGAGTTTACAAGGTCCAGAGGAGGTCGGGGGAAGTTTGATCCATGTGTATCATTTTCCTTGTATGGGGAAAGAAGAGAAGCATGGAATACTTCATGGATGCACCATGTGGGTGGCAACTTGAGTCAGTAAGTGAGTGAGGATAGGACCTGAGTGATTTCGAATGGTCCATATCATTTGGGGGCAAGTTTTCTGGATGATAGATTGAGGCAAAGGTTGGTGGCTTCTAGCCATACTTTATTTCCAACTTTTCAGGGGTGAATCGAGAGGTGGATCATCATAGCATGGCTAACCAAGCAGATTCATGGGCAGCCTTTGCTTCAGTTCTAGCTTAGTTTAAAGATGTCAGTCTGTCTTCTAATGCGGGAATAAAGGTTTTTCCTAATGGCGGGAAAGATCTTGGTTCATCTCCAAAGATGAGGGAAAACGGAGACTGTTTAGTAGAGCTGTGAACGGCAGAGTTGTGGTGGGACTCAGCAGTGGTGATGAAATTTGCCCATTTCATAGGAGTGTTGGAGCAGAAGATTCAGAGGTACATTTCGATCTCCTGATTGGTTCGTTTAGTTTGGCCATCAGTTTGTGGGTGATAGGCTGTGGATAACCAGACATCATATTTGAGCAGTCTTGCTAGCTCTCTCACAAAGGCAGATGTGAACTGTGGGCTTCTATCAGAAATAATGCTTTTGTATAGGCCGAATCTCTGGAATACAAAGTTGTGGAAAAGTTGGGCGACTTTGGTGGCATCAATGGTTTTGAGGCAAGGGGCAAGAATTACCCCCTTTGTAAGCCCATGGTCTACCACGACCATGAGTGAGTTATACCCATTTGATGAAGGTAAATCAGTGATGAGATCGACAGATATCTGTTTAAATGGGAGGGAGTGCGAGGAAGAGATTGGGTTGAGGGGAGGTATGGTCGGATGGGTGTTAGTCTTATTTTGTTGGCAAGTAGCGCATCCGGATATGAAGTTATTAATGAACGTGGAGAGTCCAGGCCACCAGAAGTCTCTTTCTAAAGTGGCCTTAGTCTGAAATTGTCCATCATGTCCAGTAGTCAGGTTTTCATGGATGGATTGTACGAGGTTATGATGAGACTCAGAAGGAATATAGAGGCATTGCTTGAAGTACAATTGGCCATCTTCAATTGACCAGTCTGAGAGTCGAGATTGGGAGAGGAGTGGAGTGTTGTCGGATAATGCAGCAATGGCCTTGAGGACTAAAGGGTCGGATTTGGATGAGGTGTGGATATGGCATTGGAGAGTGATGTCTAAGGCCTGGATAATTGCAGGTTCTGGGCAAATGGCTACATCGAGGTTGTCATCTGCAGTGTCAACATGATCCTTGCGAGAGAGGGCATCAGCTGATCCCATTTTAGTCCCAGGCATGACCTGCCAGAGGATATCGAAATCTTGTAAAAATAGGAACCAACAGGCTTGTCGGCGAGATAGTTTTCGGGGGTCTTTGACATAAGATAGGTTCTTGTGATCGGTCATGATGGTTACCAGATGGGGGGTGCTGAGTAAGTAGTGTTTCCATTCTTCCAGGGCTAGGATGACAGCCAATAGTTCTCTGTCATAGATATTATAGTTGTATTGGGCAAGGGCAAAGGTTTTCGAGAAGTAAGCGCAGGGGTGGAGATCTCCATTTTCATCCAACTACATGAGGACTGTGCCGGCTGCCAGGAGGGATGCATTGATCATGAGGGTGAAGGGTTTCGTAGTATCTGGAATGCGTAGAATGGGAGAAGAGGCAAAGATGTTGCAGAGTTTATTGAAGGTGGATTGCTGGAGGTTATTCCAATGCCAGAGTTGTTCCTTTCGGGTAAGGAGATTGAGAGGAGCAACGATGTTTGAGAAGTCCGGGATAAACTTTCGGTAGAAGTTAGCAAATCCCATGAAGGAGTGGACTCCTTTTACTGAAGTTGGCGATTTTCAGGTATGTATAGCAGATAGTTTGTCAGGGTCCATTTGCGCCTTCCCCTGTCTGATAATGATGCCCAAGAAATTCATAGTTGGGGTATCGAAAACACACTTGGTCAGTTTCAGAAACAGTCCATGTTCATGCAGCCTTTGGAGCATCCACTGGGTCCTTTCATGGTGAAGGTTGATGTCGTCCTTAGTATGTAGCTCGAGGTCATCCATATATATCTTAAGCCATCTTTCTGATATCATATCTGCGAAGATGTAGTTCATGAAGGCTTGGAAGGTGGGGGGTGCATTGCTGTGACCAAAAAATAGTACTGTGGGCTCGAATAGTCCAAATGGGGTGATGAAGCCCATCTTCCATTGGTCCTCTTCCTTGATCCGGATGTTGTTATATCCCCATCAAATGTCGAATTTGGTGAAGATGGTCGAGTCCTTCATGTCATTGATGAGATCAGAGACCAGGGGCAATGGATAGGTGTTCCGGATGGTGTGGGAGTTAAGATACTGATAGTCTTGACATGGTCAAAGGGAACCATCCTTCTTGGGGACAAAGAAGAATGGGGTGGCTTGTGGTGACTTTGAGGGGACAATACGACCAGTTTTGAGATGTTCCTCAATGAACGTTTTGCAGGTCTCATGTTCGGTTGGGTTCATCGAGTAAACCTTGGCGATTTTTGGGACAAAAGATGGTTTGAGTTTGACAGTGTGGTCATAGGGTCGGTGAGGTGGGAGTTCATTAAATGTTGCTTTGGAGAACACATCTTCAAAGTCCTTGCACCAGTTGGGGATGATGATGTCCTGGGCTTGTTGCTTCTGAGCAATTTCGGTAGACAGCATGATTTTCTTGATATCTTCTTCAGCTTTGTCCTTTCTGGAGAGGTACTCATGAAGAGACGCATCAACCCAGATTGGACCTTTCCTAAGTTGGGCAGTCCAGATCGCTTCCTTCTGGTTTCCTTCAAGTCTGTTAGTCCGAGGGATGGTAATAGTGTTGTTTGACCAGTTTATGTTCAGGTTCCATTTCTTCAACCACGTCATCCCAAGGATTATTTGCAGTTTCTTTAGTCCGACTATCATGAGTCCTAGTCGTTCTGTGTGTTGTCCAATGGTTAGTCCGGTATAGGCTTTTCGCTTGATGGTTTCATTGGTATTGGGAGATCCATCCATATTATGGGCAATAATCGGTTGGGCAAGTTGTCATCTAGGGAACCAGTGGTTGGTGATGAGTCCTTGGTCGATAAAGTTTCCGGTTGCTCCGGAGTTGATGAGGGTGGTAGTTTCAATGGTTTGTCGACCCATACTCAATTTTACAGGGATGTGCAGAGTTTGTTCATTTTGTAACGCTATGAGTACATGGGCTAGGTCGAGAGAAGGAGACATTGGGCATCCTTCTCTTTTTAAAAATCTGAGTCATCCTTAGAGATTGCTGCAATGACTTCTTCCTCTTGTTCCTCATAACAGATCTGGAGGGTTTGGAGGATTTTGTCAACTGTTCTCCCCTTTCCTTTTAGGGAGTTGACATAAGCATTGAGTAGGGATGATTTAGCTGGAGCGGAGGCAGAGTTGGTCTGGATAGTTTTGGTAGTCCGGATTTGAGCTGGTTATTTAGTAGGGATGGTGGTGGCAGTGGGGAAGGTCCGACATTCACGAGTGGAATGCCCAGACTTTCAACATTTGAAGCATCGGTTCTCCCGGATGCACTTGGCTCTTTCGTCAAGAGTAAGCTTGGGTGGAAAGGTTCTGGTAGTGGTAGCATCTATGTCCATAGCATTGGGATCCTTTTGAAACGACTAACCCACTGAAGGATCAGTAGTTTGAACTATAAGACAGTAATGGTGAATCTGAATCTCCTAGCGAGTAGGAAAACTCCAAGAGGACAAGACTAGTGTCCTCTAGAGCTGGGGGCATCCCTTATATACTATTCTACAGTTTGTACAAGTGTATGCTACATCTAAGATATGCTATGCTATGATA
>JBBPTP010000830.1:0-12920 GCA_038094195.1 Pulveroboletus aff. carminiporus | reverse complement strand
ATTCTTAGTCCTTGTAGCTTTAATGCACTATAGCGTAGAGTGCACCTGTAACAGGAGGTGGTCGGAGGAAATTGGGGCCATGTGCATCGGTTTCTTTATAGGACGACAAAAGGGATGCATGGAAAACATCATGGATTTTCCAGGTAGGTGGAAGTTTTAGTTGGTAGGAGAGGGGGGAAAGTACTTGGGTGATCTCAAAGGGTCCATAGCGTTTTGGAGCCAACTTTCAGAATAAGGTTTTGATGCAGAGATTGGTGGCTTCCAACCAAACCTTGGCTCCTACCTTCCATAGGATGAAGTGTCTGGTTACCTGCACAGCCATGATCTGACGGGCTGAGTCGTGCGCTGCTAGTGCTTCTTTTCTTGATTCATCCAAGACCGTTAGTCTAGATTCAAGAGCGGGGAGGAAAGTCTTTCCAATTGGTGGATAAGCTCTGGGTTCATACCCGAGCATCAAGGAGAAGGGGGAAGTCTTGGTAGATGAATGTGGGGCAGTGTTATGGGCAAATTTGATGGTGGTAAGGAGATTCGTCCATTTTCTGGGCTGATTCAAGGTGAATATGCGGAGGTAAGTTTCCAGTTCTTGGTTCATTCGTTCAGTCTGACCATCAGTTTGGGGATGATATGCTGTTGACAGCTTTATGTTGTACTTGAGGAGTCTGGCCAGTTCCCTAGCGAAAGCAGATGCGAACTGGGGGCCTCTATTAGAAATAACTGATTCGTGGAGTCCAAATCTTTTGAAAACAAAGTCGTGGAAGAGTCTGGCGACACCTTCGGCAGTAATAGATTTGATACAAGGAGCGAGAATTACCCCCTTTATAAGCCTGTGGTCGACCACAACCATAATAGAGTCATAGCCATTAGATTCGGGGAGGTCAGTGATGAGGTCGACAGAGATCTGTTTGAACGGGAGAGTGGTGTGTGATGGAATTGGGGAAATAGGTGGAACGGTTGGGTGTGTGTTGACCTTGTTCTGCTGGCAGACAGCACATCCATTAACAAAGTTGCGAACAAAGGTAGCCAATCCTGGCCACCAGTAATTGCGTTCTACTATGGCCTTAGTTTGAAATTGTCCTAGATGGCCCGTGGTGGGAGAGTCGTGGATGGTGGCTAGGATGGCGGAGCGTGCAGAGGGTGGAATGTATAGGCATCCTTTGAAGTAAAGGTGACCGTTATTTAAGGTCCAATCATGGAGGGCAGATCTGGGGAAAAGCGGATTGTCTTTTTCCAATCCTTCAATTGCGCGAAGGACTAAAGGATCTCCCGTAGAAGAGAAGCAGACCAATTCGGCCAGTCTGGTATCTAAGGCATGGATGATAACGGGTTCGGGGAGGATGGACATTTGGACGTTGTCTTCAGAAGTGTCTACTTCAGCGTTTCTTGACAAGGTGTCCACGGGACCCATTTGGGTACCTGGTGTGACTTTCCAGAGGATATCGAAATCTTGGAGAAAAAGGCCCCATTGTGCTTGTCGACGGGAGAGTTTGCGGGGGTCTTTTAAATATGACAAGTTCTTGTGATCTGTAATGATGGTGACAGGGTGGTTTGTTCCCAATAGGTAGTGTTTCCACTTGTCAAGGGCAAGGATTATGGCAAGCAGTTTGCGATTGTAGATATCATAGTTTTGCTCTGCTGGAATGAACGTCTTGGAGAAATACGAGCATGGGTGAAGGTCTCCGTTGATATCGGTTTGCATTAAGACTGTGCCAGCTGCAATCAACGAGGCATCAGTCATGACTGTGAAGGGTTTGGCTAAGTCGGGGATATGAAGGACGGGAGCCGACGAGAAGATGTTGATCAAGGTGTCGAATGCCTTCTGTTGAAGTTGGGTCCAGTCCCATGGTTGATTCTTTCGTATGAGGAGGTTCAACGGGGCAACGATATTGGAGAAATCGGGGATGAATTTCCTATAAAAGTTGGCGAACCCCATGAAGGACCTTACTCCTTGTTACAAACGCTCTTTTTGCAACATCGTAACTTATTCAAACACCGATTAAAGCTCCTCCGCAATGAGGTTAAACTAGCCACTCAAGTCTAATGCTTGTCGTTAGGCTTGCAGCTCAAATCAAGTACCCCAAAGTTACGACGTCACAACTCCCTAATCCCTCTATCCGCTAAGTTCGAATCACACCTGCCCTAAACACCGCTAACACTTCACGACTTCACGACAGCACGATGCTTGACATCGTGTGATTCACGACCTGACGCTTTAGGACTAATTGAACTCTAATAGACAGAACTTAACTTTATTTCGTACGCTTCCATTCTATGCCTCATGCAGTTCATTACCGCTACCCCTTTACCCTATGGCTATGCTTCATGCTTCCCTTCCATTTGATATGCCACATAACTCATGCTTTCCTTATTGTTTTAATCTCCGCTTCACAGCCTTATGGCTGTTCACGCCTCTATTTGGATAATGGACCAAATACGTACAAACATGTAGTCTAGTATATAAGGACCTGAATTGACGACCAAGGGATCCTCAGTCAGACCCTCTTGGGTATTCCCCTCATCTGCTCTCTCTTAAGTCTAAGCTGCCTAGTGGTAACCTGAAAGCTCTAGTAGCAATTAGGGTTGTTTCACTCCTTTCACTGTGGTTGGGGGTTTCTAGGAGGAGATTGCTGCCAGTTTGACTGGGTCCATTCTAGCCAGGCTATTGCCAACAATAATTCCAAGGAAATTAATTTGCGAAATGTCGAACTCGCACTTGGGCAACTTCAAAGACAGCTTATGTTCCCTTAGTCGTTGGAGGACTCGGCGAGTTCTTTCATGGTGAAGGTTAAGATCGTCCTTTGTACAGATGCCCATGTCGTCCATGTAGATTTTCAACCAGCGTTCGGCGATCATGTCAGAGAAAATGTGATTCATAAACATCTGGAATGTGGGGGGTGTGTTGCTGTGACCAAAGAAAAGTACCGTAGGTTCGAACAGACCGAATGGGGTGATGAAGGCCATTTTCCACTGGTCCTCTTCTTGGATTCGAATATTGTTATATCCCCACCTGATGTCAAACTTGGTAAATATGTTCACGTCCTTCATATCGTCAATCAATTCCGAGATCAGTGGAAGAGGATAGGCATTGCGAATGGTATGAGCGTTAAGATACCAGTAATCCTGGCAGGGTCATAGTGATCCATCCTTCTTTGGAACGAAGAAGAACGGAGCCGCTTGAGGGGAAGTGGATGGTACGATGCAGCCTGATTTAAGGTGTTCCAAGATGAAATCTTGGCACACCTTACACTCTTGTGAATTAAGATAGTAGGTTTTGCCTATCTTTGGGACGAAGGAAGGTTTGAGATTGACGATATGATTGTATGGTCTGTGGTCCGGGAGTTTATCAAAGGTTTGTTCGGCGAAGACGTCTGCGAATTCCTGACACCAGGTTGGTAGAGAAATTTGAGTCTTTTCTTGTTGTTGTTCTAGCTCTGTAGACAAGATGATCCTACTGATGTCTGTCCATCCCAGTTCTTCCCTGGGGAGATACTCACGAAGAGACACAACGTTCCAGGGAGAGCCGGACAGGTCGACATTTCGGATGTCTTCTTTATCATCCCTTTCAAAGGAGATTTCGTCCATGGTCCAATCGATTTTCAGGTTCCATTTCCTCAACCAGGGCATTCCCAAGGGGTTTTGAGCTGAGTAACCATCAGTCCGATGCGTTCGCGGTGGTCATTGATAGTCATATCCATCTGGACTTCATGCTTAATGGTACCTACTTTATTTCCAGTCCCATCAACATTTAGGGCGGTCAGAGGTTGGTGCAAGGGTACTTGGGGAAACTAATGTTGTTTAACAAGGTTTGAGTCGATAAAGTTTTCAGTTGCTCCAGAGTCGATTAGGGCAATGGTGTTGACGATTTCTTTTCCAGTATGTAGTTGGATGGGGATTCGCAAGGTTTTCTTGTTGATCATGGCTATGAATACATGGTTTAAGCTATGAGAAGGAGACGTTGAACATCCTTCTCCATTCAAAAATCTGAGGGCGTGGACTCAGTTTCTTCATCGAAGCAGATCTGGAGGGTTTGCAAAATTTGCTTGGGGTCTTTCCCTTTTCCTTTAAGGGATGTGATATATGAATCGATGGGGTCGGTAACTTTCGGCAGAGGAGGAGTCATGGTGGAGGTGACTGCGGTGGAAGGTGTGGTTGAAGTGGTTGCAGTAGCCTGGATCTGGGTCATTGGCATTTTTTGGGAAAAGGTGACTCTGCAATTCTGAGCAGAGTGTCCAACCTTTCGACACTTAAAGCATTGGTTCTCTTTGATGCAACGAGCTCGTTCGATGGGGGTGAGCTTCTTAAGACGGACCGCGTCTACGTCCATAGCGTTCAGGTCTCTAGTACGGGAGGATGATGATGGGTTGTTTGTGTAATGGACTCCTCTCTTGAGGTCCTTAATCTTCATCAGCTGTTGATGATACGTTTTCGCTTTCTCAATCCATTCCTGGATCATAGTGGCAGGGTTTTCAGCTCTGAGGATCATGATAGCGAGTTTCTGGTCGATTCCAGCGGAGAAGTCGTCGATGAGGGCGTTATCCTCGGTTACTCCAGCCTTAGCTGCCAGAGCTTGGAACTTGGTGATATATTCTTGGAAACCGTCGTCCTTACTGGTCTTGGTTTGGACAAGGCAGTGAAGTTCCATTCACGCTTTAGCTTTAGAGTTGAATGGGAAGAAGGTGGATTGGAAATCTTTGGCAAACACATTGAAGGTCTTCTTCGTGGGGTCGACGGAAGCGTCTCCCATCTTGTCGTACCACATTTCAGAGAATGGGATATCTCTGCCTTTACTTATCTTGTTAAGGCAGGTCAGGATCTTGGTAGCATCGTCAGAGTAGATGGTCGAGTTAACTGAGAAGTAGGCATTCATTGCCTTGATCCATCGAGTGGATTCATCGGACTCGCCTGAGAAGTCTGCTGGAAGGGCGGCTTTAACTTCTGATCTGGGAGTAGACATGATGATCGGTAATGGACTGGGTGTACTGGGTGGTGGTGGACTGGGTGGTGGACTGGTAAAGATAGGGCTAGGTGATCTCGGTGCGATGCTCCAGGGTAAAGCTTGGGGTGCAGCGATCTGGAGAGATGACTGGGTTACTGGGTATGTACCTGGTTGGTAGGTATGTCTGGTCCTGGAGAATAGTGCTAGGTTATGCTGGGTGGATGACGAAGTGATTCGTCGGCTAGGTGGTAACTGGGTTTCTGGGTAGTCTTCCTCTTCACTGAGAGGTAGTCTGATAGTACTTGGTGCTATGATGGTGAGGGGGGAGTCCTACTCCGATGATAGGAGGGACGAGGGTGACTTTGAATCTTTTGTTAAGCCTAATGCTATGATGCCTGCAATAGGATGCAAGGCAACGTGTATGTTGAAGCGAGGGACTAACTGACTCAAGGAAATTCGACTAGGGGAGGAGCTCACAAAGAGTTGCAATGTCCCTTGCCAAATAGTGTGTTAAGTAAAATGGACAATAGATTCAAAGTGGAGAGAAAACTACTAGGCGCTATCCTATGGTTTAAATAGTGATAGCTAAGTCAAGTTAGGGCTGGCCCAGGAAGACAAGAATAGTAAGTAATGCTGCGGATTAGTCAATCTGCAGTAGAACGACATAGAATGAGAAAGAACTAGTGATAAGATGGAACTACGAGATCGAGATAAGAGACTCGATCGAGGAGTGATTGTTCATAATAAACGGACGTGTGATGAACCTTCCGGAACTGATCAAAGGAAAACAAGATGAGGACGAATGGAGATTATCAACAGTAGGTGTTGGTAAGAGATGCGGGTCACATCTAAGAGAACGGTAGATTGTGCAAAGGAAAAGAGTAGTATGGACGTGGAGAGGAAGAAGATTGTAACAAAGACTAAGCAAGGACAAGAGGAAGCAAGGTATGCATGAGGCAATAGATAGCTACATGTGGAATGAAGTCCGAGGAAGTCTGTGATGGACGAAGATTGATACACATTGACAGGTAGCAAGGAAGACGGAGATGATGACGAGGCTGAGGATGAGGGGAAGGATGAGGACAAGGACAAGGATGAGGATGTGGATGGGATGTTAATACAAGCATGCCTATAAGGCCATGGTGAAACAAGGATGAGCACACAAAGATGGAGTTCAGATAAAGGCCATGAGTAGACAAGGATGGGAACACGGATACAAGGTTCTAGATCATGGACAAGGATGAATGTAGTCTTGGAGTGTGAGGACGACGTTGATTATGTGAGGAAAAAGAGTATAGGGGCTAGGAATAGGGGAAAACGTAACAGTAACATTGTCAGAGAAATATAGCTTGTGATTGTTTGCATCATTTGTCAAATATATAAATGCTGATCAGTGAATATTTATACCATGGCTCATCATCTCACTGTTACTCCCTTTGTTGCTCACCTAAACAACTTGTAACCTCTATTTTCAAGGCCATCCTTCAATTCTGATGTCCAGCAATGCCACAGCCCACACTGTCAAAGTAGCTCTACCACATGATATGGCACTGTGGTCATTCATGCTTACTTATGACCATGATAGTAATGGTCTGGTGGTGAGTCTGAGATTCACTCTTCCAACTTCCTAACACCTTCCTAGTCTAATCGCCATGTACAGACCTTTGATATATCCATGGATTCATTCCCCCAACCTTGGGCACAAGCCTGTCCAATCAACTCCAACTCAGATGAGCTTCATTTGCTAGTGGACCCACCTTCACAGGAGGATCAAGAAGTCAAAAAAGAGAATGTGAGTTGCTCATTCAACTTACAATTTGGTACTTACATCTCAAGGACAGCACTCATCAAAAAGACCTAGAAGGTCTCTCAATGAGGTTCCTCTCTCTGGAACAGTGGTTAAACATCCAAGGAGAATATTCTGATATATTATAGTAGTAGATACTTAGTCTATGCTCATTTGACTCTGTCCAATCCTCTGCCCAATCTGCACACCCAATGTCACAGTCCAGCTCGACAGTTGAAAGAAATCCTTCTATGCCTATTCTCTCATGACCCTGATGAAGAGCTAAAAAACTGGTGACTACAATCCTTGCATGTGACAACTCTGCTGTATGCAAGCGACAGCATATGACCATTAAGATGCACCACAACAGCTTGCTTTCTCAAACACAACAATTCCTTGTCATCCTGTTAGCTCAGCCCATGACACAGGGCCCTTCTGGAGTCTTAATGGCTGTTGAAGAAGATGTTCTCCCCTTGAAAATTGCTCTGGATGTCAACAATTGCACCTCTATTCAAGCTACTTGTGGCAAGTGGCTTGCAAGTGTACAGTATGATACTGGCCCCTCTGTCCTCCTCACTAATTTCATCCACAGGACCACCCTTTGTTGACTTGGCTCAATGATTGCAAGGTATACCTTCAAGAAATACTATGCTTAGAAGGCCATGGTGATTCTATCAACTTGCAATATCCTCTTTGTGGCAAGGAGGTATCATGCTATCTATGCAAGGAGTGTTTTAGCAGAGAGTTGTATTGTCAAGAATGCATTGTGAAAGTGCATGAACACAACCCACTTCATGTCATCAAGGTATGTTCTATTCAGAAAATTCGTCAGATTGGTCACTTACTCTTCCAATAGAAATGGAATGATAAATTCTATGAATCTATCTCACTCAAATCTCTTGGCCTATAGGTTCAACTGGGACATCACTGTAGTCAACCATATCACAACCCCCTACAGTATTTTGATGACTCATTTGTGGTCATCGATATGATGGGGATTCATGCTGTCTCTCTTTATTATTGTAGTTGTGAACGTGCTATGAGTCATTTTCAGCAGTTACTTTGTTTTGCTTGGTTTCCTGCAACCAGTTCACAGCCAAAGACAGCAGCAATGTCTTGCATCCTCAAACAGTTCCATCTGATTTCTCTCAAGTCAAAAGTATCTGTCTATGAGTACTACAATGCACTGGCCAAGCTCATAGACAATACTAGGCTTATAGAAGTAAAGGTAAGTCATCCTTCATATTCATTGGCTCTGAAAGTTGATATATATATATATATAGGACCATTATAGTGCATTCCTAAGGATGTCATGTGAATGGCATCATTTGAAAATGCTCAAGCTTGCAGGTTGATCATTCATAGAGGGGAGAATTGATGCTACAGAAGAAGGTGATTGTGCTGTTTTGTGACCTGCATGTTCACAATCCAGAAAGAATATATCCAGAGACTTGAGTAACGTTCTGAGGAATAAATGGCAAGTTACTACCATGGCTTTTGTGCAATATACTCACATTCATGATAGCTGGCTAGGGAGACTCTTTGTTGTGATCAATGCCAATTTCTGCCTCAAGCATAAGAAGGTTTTGAAGGACAGTGTTGATCCCAGCCTCAGTAAAGGCTAGAGCTACTTCATTGAAGAGGATTCATACAAATCATACTTATCTAAGGTATCCACTACTGCACAAGAGGTTTGTGCATGGCTTGACTATTATTTCCCTTGTCTTTGATGCATTGATGTAGAAGAGTATGTGTTCTGGACACTTGGCCATCAATATGGCTGACACCAAATCTAACCAGGATTTGGCCATGACAGACCTTAGTACTTTTGATTGTGCACATCATCACATGAAGCTGCCAAATGGCATTGGAGATCTCCAGAAGGGAAAAAAGTAAGTTCAGTCACACCAGTTGTCTCAGGATGTTGATCCATATCTGCATTGTTGAAGGTACATCAATATGGATTATCTGTTCTTCTTGGCTATGCATCACAACAGTATCAATGTACTGAATATGTCTTATAATATTACATGCCAATGGTCCAAGCACTTATGAGCATGCATGTTGAATATACCACCACTCTGCAGCTTCCACTGGAGATGAAAACAGTCTCTTTTTTCATATTAAAGTTCCACCTTCCTGCCCATGTGTGAGAATGCCAAACCATGTACTCATTTAATTTCATACCAGGAGTTGGATAGATAGACAGAGAAGCACCAGAGAGAGGGTGGGCCAATATAAACCCTATAGCCATGAGTACAAAGGAGATGGATCCTGGATTGAGGCATGATACTTTGGATAATCATTTTGGTCACTCCAACTGGACTAAAATTACAAAATTTCATATGTTATTATTATCATTTGATTATCTGAGTTGTGCCTCATGTGCTGTAGGTGTAAGTATGTTCATGAAACTGAAGACCACCATTGAGAAGCATGCTGAACTCCACCACACACTGGATGAACTCCACCACACATTGGATGAACTACAACAACTCCTCACTGTCGAACATGAAACTAACTTAAAGCAATGGGAAAGGCAAATGCAAGAGTGGGAAGAAGACCAGTCAAAGCCAAATTCTTTTGAGTACTGAGCAAAAAGTGGATACAGGGCTGTTCTCATGTCTATTACATTGATACAACATACAAAGTGCCAATTGCTTGCATGATATGTGAACAAGGGTTTAAGCTAGAACTAGGACAAGTCTGCTGGCTAGGCAGCTTAGATTCTCACAGTGATATAGACAGGAGGGCACAGACTGAGCAGAGAAACAATCAAGATAGATTGCAGAAGATCGAGAATAATTCAACTACTACAAAAGCATGGCTTTAAATAGTGACAAGCTATGATGCTTAAGTAAGGAGAAATAGAATGCTATGGAAAGAGAGAGAAGGAAATAGGGTAATCAGGATTATAAACCCAATATAAAGAGAACCAGATTTGGAAGAAGTAGTCTGTTGTCATCGCACACACATTACAGAACTCTGACCATCAGGAATAGAAGGGAAAAAGGAAGTGGTCTTAGAGGACAAGGAGTTTCAGGGCAAAAGGAGATAAACAAATGAGGAAAGATACATATCCTGACTGAAGGATACCAAAGTGGATTGTCTGTGAGGCAAAGGATACAAGCATCAAGTGCGAATGAAGGTATAAAATTATAACAATGTTGTGCATACATATTAAATTGCATATACAGTATTACAATCATATTTCTTTCTTCTTCACTAGCACTTCTTTCCTTTGCACAACCTACCATCCATTTTGATATCATTCTTACTATCTACATGCATTTCTTACTGATAATCTCATTTCATCCATATCTTATTCAACTGTAGATCAGTTTCTGAAGGTTTGTCATTTCATCTTTGTTATAGACATTTACTCCTTGGCCAAGTCTCTTATCTCAGCCTTGTAGCTCCTATCACTTCATCGTTCTCTATCTTTCCATCATATTCTACTATGGATTACTACTCTGTAGTACTTTTCCATTTACATCTCATCTGAGCTGGCTCTACACCAAATCAGTGATCACTATTTAAGACTAGGTTACCACATGTATTGGCTCTTTTCTTACTTTGAATCTATTGTCCATTTCATCTAGCATTATCTGTCTGTCTGAAGGATGTTGCAACTCTTTGTGAGCTCCTTCCTTCATCAGACCATCTTTGATCAGTAGTTATCCCTAGCTTCAACAACTCATTGTCTTGTAGTTCACACAAGGCATCAAAGTGCTAGGTTTAACAATACAGTGATCTTGATGGCCAGTGTTTGCCTTGCACTTGCAAAAGAAGAAGCAGAAGAACTACAATTGGCAAACATAATACCACTGCATGAAGATTGTACTGCAACTGTACTGATTAGCATAGGCTTAGAATTGAAGAAACAACAGTAAGATTTCCTCTTGTTTTCTGTATGAATCCTTGCTCATTGACCAACTTAGACACTGCCTCAAACATGAAAGGGCTGGCACTGGACTGCATATGACAGACAATCAAATAGCCAACCTTACACTACAGAGCAATACCCTTCAGTGATGAATTGATGGCTGGGTCAAGTTGCAGATCCTTTTTCTTCCATTTCTCATGGCTGAACATGCAAAGAAGTCCACCAACACTGATATAATCATTTCCTCTGAATTATACCAGCTGCTCCTTCCATCTGCGATTAGCAGCACCCTTTCCTGTGATCAAAAATTGTAAGATGTCAAATGGAGACTCCATTATGGTCAAGCATACAATGCTTTGTGTGTCATATGCTCAGACCTATGGATCAGAAGCTATATCCTCAAATACAAGGATTGCAACCTCCATGATCAAGGTGCCAACACCTGTGTACACAATACTCTAAAGGAGATTGAGGCTCATATTGATGCTGCTATGTATAGATATGAGGACACCCATGTAGCTCTTGTTAAGCTCTCCTCTATCCTGAAAAAAAATAGCTGGAGCTCTACTCTTCATCCACTACATTGCACAGATATTCGGAGGATGAAAGACCTTCTTGATGGAGAGATGGAGGGCACATGAAAGTTGTCCTGGATATGGAATGTACATGATGCTACAAGGAATAATGTAGACCCCCAGAAGATATTAGAAGGTCAGTGAATGCACATGTCCATTTACTGAATGAACTGTAAACATGCTCCCATAGATATGTGCATCAAGTGGTGCAAGGCCAGAGCACGAGCTTACCAATGGGGGGAGGAAGTTGAACTACTGACCAAGGAGATGCATCATGTCCTGAAATTCTTCCTGTGGGAGACTGAAGCATGGGATGAAAGAGGCTCCTCCTTTTCAGTGACTGATCTAGCTATTCTGGAAGGTCATCATATCTATGCATTTCACCAGACCTCCTTATGCTGTGCTCTTGTGGCTAGTTGTTACTCATCATGAGCCAACATACTAGCATTGACAAAGCAGTTGAAAGAAGGGGGTGAAGTGACACTACTTACTGGTGATGATATGGTGACAGGGTCTGTGGACGAATCTTAGATCTAAGTACAGCCATTTGTCTTGCTTTGTGATGCACCACCTTAGCTCAGAAATATGACTCCTTGCTCTCGCCATCAGTTCAGCAGCTTCTTGAGACCGATGGTGTGATGCATGCACTAGGAATGTCTTATAGACTTATGCATCATGAGGATGCACTAATTAGTGGGAGGGGAATAAGGAGATGGACCTTATGCATCATATGGGCTATAATGCATTACTTATCCAAGTGGGAGGAAGGGACTTGGAGAGAATACATACTGTATGTATTATAATAAGATTGCATCACTACCTTGTTACAATAGTAGTAACTAATGCAACAACATGACAGGGAGAGGTGATGCAATATATCAACTGGTGTAAAGGATAAACCTGGTACATTGTTATGCTTAGTGGTGGTGTCAACAGGCTAGTTAATGGAGTAGTCCCTTACCCCATGGACGATGGCCTTCATCCTGTTCATGTTAGAAACATACTCCTTCTATGGATGGAACAAGAAGCTGCTGATAATGGTTTGGTTTTGAAGCTGGTTGAGTTTTCATGGGGTCTAGAGGATGTCAATCTTAAAAGAGAGGAGAATAAGATGGAGCTGAAGTGGAGAGTTGCTGAGGTTTTGCCCATTCATCACCAAGTATCATTCACTGGAACTGGTAAATATGAGACAAAGTAATCCCAGTTTTATATGTCATCTTTCGTCATTGATTGATGATCATCCATAGATGGTACATATTTCATCCTCATTTGGTCATTCCTCACCAATGCATATATCCCTCTATATTGTCCAGTGATGCATATATATCATGTGCTACTCTAGGAGACAGTATTAGTGTTCCTACTGTGCCACGGATAACCACAGGCAGACTGTAGGCAACTGAACTTCCTAACAATGAAGGGATGATGCATCTTTTAACATTGTTACTTCGCAATCCACAAACAGCACTAGGATCTCTGGACAAGGTGTTGTTCCTTCTTGCTTCTGGTAAATTTCAGCCACCTGTCAACTATCATGCATCTATATCATCAATGGCTAGATAATGGGACAACTCAAGTAATAACTGGTCCACAATGGTCTGAAGAATTCATATGCAAGCAATTTGATTTTGCTAGGTTTTCCCTTGCTGTTATCTATGACATCACCTGTAAGTCATTGATGATAAGCTTTGGAGGATATACTAATTATTCACATCCCTGTAGCCAAATATTCTATTTCTG
>JBBPTP010000828.1:0-12946 GCA_038094195.1 Pulveroboletus aff. carminiporus | reverse complement strand
CGGAAACGACACGGTACTCAGCTTGCACACATATCGATCTGTCGACCCTTGTCCCTCTGACAGCCTATCCAACGTGTCGGCGTTTGATAGCACACGAAACGTTCCTGAGGACAAGAATACATTCCCCGCCCATTTGCTCAAGAGAGCACTGCTTCTCCAACCGTGCGACGGACGTATTAAACAAGACCACGCGGACGTCCTATCCGATGGCCTAGCTAACTCCATCGATCTTTGACGTCCATACCGCCCGAATGATTGGTGGATTTTGGTCGACGCTACCCCTGTGCCCCTCATCGCAATGACCAATAGTGACAAGTCCCGACTCTAATACAGCATTGACAGTTCACAGCGCCTTATTGACACTCGAGCCACCTTGTCGCCTCCCAACGTTCACAGCACACGCATTACAACAAACCGAACCGCCCATCTGATCACCGTCGCGCCAAAAAGCCGACGTCATCGTATCTATGAGTCATCGAAACCTGAGTCATGGTTCAGAGTTGCCTTCTGGTAGCACTCTTTCTTCTTCCAAGTGACCGGATGGCTAGCCGGCCCCGAAATTTGAGTTCGTGCCTAAAATCGACCCGAGAGTGCGTACCCCGCTCAATCTTCTGAATCATGATCATGTGATGCGATCGTATCGAATGGGGGAAGAGCGGTCGGTCTGACGCAGAGCCATCAAATGAATCATGATACTTACATACCCATGTCTGGAGCTGAACAGCCCTGGCGCAAGACGTGACAAGGTTGCGGACACGTCCAGTCGACCGTGCTCGTAGAAGTTTTATTTTTGTTCCCAGATTGCCATTGTGCGTCCCATGTCGCTGTGATCATTGTCACGTCGGCGGTTCTGATTAGGAGCACTGTACGGCTCATATACAATAGCTAGGTATGGAAAAGGACAACATACCGGATACCGACGGCAACACTGAGAGGGAGGAAGTCATCACAGGTTACCGTCCTCGGCCTTTCCTTGAGCACGGTAACCAATTGTACAAACGACACTCAGGCAAATAAGTCGAACCTTGGCACACACTAATGTTCTTCCCTCGGCACTTGAACGTCCCCGCAATCACCAACGCCTGGTTATTACTCAGTTTCGCGCCTCAGCTATTTGACTTGATGTATCGCAGGGAACCAGGAGTGTTGTATCGCTTCATTACAGCCCTGAGAGGGTACCTATCCCGGTCTCAGGCGGAAATTGTGGCTCCGTCGGTAGTGTGAAGCACGTATAATATTAAAAAAAGGTCCGAAATATATGATATATGTACCCCAGCGCACCGTGCGTAGCAAGCAAACCCGTCAACGTTGACCGGCCACGCAGTTACCCATACACCTTCAAAATCGTGTAGATAACTCCTGCACTCAAAAGGATGACCGCTCCAAATGCGCCACCAACGTAGGTCACCAGTTCCCAAGGGAACTGCTCAGGTGGTGGTGGTGCCGCATTGGGGTAGCGCTTCGCAAGGGCACGCTTTTCTCCTAACTTGAACACAGCCGTTCGTTTGTCCTCGGGATCGTACGTCACGCCATCCTGGCCCAAAATGACAAATGATGGGAAGTTCCGCTCGTACCACTCTTCGATCTGAAAGCGCAAGAATAAGCACCCTAGGACCGGACCGGACCGACAAGCCCGACAAATGGTAATACCTTGCAGCACATGACGGAAAGCCGGAGGAAGTTGGGGTCCTGAGGTTTTGCCTTGTGGTGTATCTTGCGTGCATAGTCCCGGAAGATGAGGGCCACTTCCCGCGGGTTTGTGGATCGCATGATCAGCTGTGGAACGTGAACTGATCAGTCTCAGGTACATAGCCCAGAAAATACCACTGCCGTACCTGAGCTGCTTCCGCTTTTCTGATCTTGATGTTACGCTGGAACATGTCAGCATTCATGAAACACAGCGCAAGTGTGGCCATGGCCATGCACGCAGGTATCGAGCAAAATACGAAGACACTCTGGTTTTTCAAGAGCCTCAGGTAGTCTAGCGAATCGCATGCATGACGAAGGGCATCTAGGATCATTTCGCTTTGTACCCAGGTTGCACGTTCCCTGTTGCCTTCCTCGTATAGCTGCGTCAACTCGTCGAAGCCATATCTGCCCCAGATCTCTCTTGGCCAAAAGAAACGACGCTCTTCGGCGTCTTCTCGGAAATCACGGATGATGTTTGTCTTTTGAAGTAGGAGACCCATTGAGTTGGCGAGCCCGAGCTCCTCACAGAGCCATTCGGCTTCTTTGCCAGAAGCCGACCAGATGGCCGTCAGGCCTTCGCCTACAAGGCCTGCGACGTAATGGCAATATAGGTCATATTCGGCCACAGTAGCAATGTATATCGAGCCGGTGGTCGCAGCCTTGTGTGCGTAATCAGCCATTCCGACTTCCATTTTGTTACAAATGTCCAAGATAACGTTCCGATACCTATTTTCCTTGCGTCACTAAACGGGGTCATCATATCACACACGGACGTACTCTGGCTTGAGAAGATTAACTTCTTCGACCACTGTAGCGTATTCGACTAGAAGTTGGCGGTCTTTTTCTTTGGGTCCGCTTTCGGTAAAGTGCCAACCAGGTGTGATGGTCTTGTCATGAAATGATCGTAGGAGAGGCTGCTTGATGTCGTCGGGTATGGTCATGTCATCCTCGATGGTATCTAGTCCACGGAGCACAAGATAATATATGCAAATCTGTCGTACGAACGCGTCAGCAAGTACACGACATGGATGAATTACACCAATGGCAAAGGTGTGCCTCGCGTTAGAGAATACGCACTGTTCGTGCAAGGTCGCCGTCAAGCTCCTTGATGACTGCAGCGAAACTCCTGCTTGTCAAGTCCAAAAAGTCCCAGCACCGACGCATACTCTGTCTATCCCATCCCGAGGTTGGGTGCTCTTGCTGCGCGGTGATATCGCGTTTCTGTGCGTGGAAGATGTAAAACTGGAGGAGAGTCCGGAATTCGTTCGGGTGCGTGAGCAATAGGCCCAACATGGAGGCTATTTTTCCGACCGCCATGGTGCTGGGGAAGAAGACAATAAACGCAAGTCAAAGGAACGGTTGCACGACTACGACACGACTCGGGTGTTTGTGTTGAAATGCCATTTCACTGTCGTGCCATTTCTTTTTGTGGAATCACCTGACTCGGTGGCTGTTGACGCTTTCCATCATTCCATCATGGAAGACACCACTCGTCCACCCGTTCGCATCCAGGCATGCGCCTCATCACCGCTGTCTCTAAAGGCCGCTCAATCCCGTGTGGACGAGTTCTTGATTGATTTTCAAACGCGAAGTACGCCCTCAAAGGGGGGTGACACCACCATCACTGCGCAGCTGGAGAAACTCAGCAGATCGCTCAAGGAGCAGCGGGCTCGAGAACGCAAAACCAGAGGAACTCGATGGTGCGATACTACCAGAATTTTTTTACATTGTATACTTGTATTTGACACATGCATGCAGATCGGACTTGCTCCCTGGTTTGGGCGGCACGCTGGTGATCAACTGATCATAGAGTCCTGAGTCAAAGTGGACTGTGCTCTTACTGGCGTCACGACATTTTCCCTTGTTGTACGAAGAGCACACTTGCTCCGAATTGCAATTTTTATAGTCCTCTATTCCGGCTGGGTCCTTCCAAGTCCACACGTCTGATTCGATTGCGACGGCATCGCCTTTGCTTTCTCCCAGAGTGAACACCGAGCCCCCTGAACACCACTCTCTGACATCCGAGCCTCTGGGAGAAAATACACGTCTTGATTAAAAACCTCAATTTGATGGCTAGCATTTCCATGTCATCGGCCCGTACCACTCGTTGACATGCACAGCGATTCCCCGTCTTCATGGTCTCGGCAGGTCAAGCTTTTCTAGAACGTTTCCTTTTCCTGGCCCGAGACACCGCTTGCGCAAGTTATTTCCCGTTCCGTAATCCTGACCACCCTGCCAGTACTTGGGACGATGTCAAACACTCAGTACTTGTAGTATCAGTTATCGAAATACCCACACGCTTTTTTTTCTCCTTGGCAAATCAGATTTTTTGATGCACCCAGTTCCGGATTGTTTCCTGTGGAGTGAGGCTTCGAATCGATTATTCAACAATTGAGGGCTGATCACGACATCGTCATGCATCAACGCAGCATCATGTATGGCGGCCGTTTGCTCAGTGAGTTGAACTTGTAACGCCAAGGTCCTCGTTTTGTCACATCTCGGAAATATACAAAGTCCTGACCTAGAATAAATTTTCACGCAGTTGTACGGTACCAACCCCAAAGTCACCAGATCAGACCACATATGGTTTGTAGCAGAGGAAGCCAATGTTAGCGATCGTTTGCAGATTCACGACGATCGAGATATGCCACCATGTACCGGAGACAGGCAAATCAAAGCTGGCTAGGCCGAGTGCGATATGAATGAACGCGGTCCCGGTCGATCTCGGGGTGCATTGAGAAATTAGATATCCGGATGGGGAAGCCGCATGTTTCGGAACTGCCTTTTTTGGTATTCAGGGTGGGGTATAGACCCTTTGTATAATGCTCTATATATGTCTGCGCGTAATTCAATGGGCAGTCACGGACCACCCCACAACTCTCTCGCCCTGCTCGCCAGAGCAGGCCGTCCCTCCTGACCTTTCTCGGCGGATCCGAAAGTTTTCCTCTTCTTCTGTCTCTTTTCCAAGCTTGATCACACCCTCGTCATTCGTTTTCCTCCGACTGCTCGCGAAATGCTCGAGCCTCATCCGCATGACGGAAATGCGGCACTCAAGGTCACCGTCTCTGCTTGTCAGCACTCCAGTTGTCGACTCCGCTCTCTTCTGACCTTGCTGATGCAGTGATATCGTTTGCAATCATGGTCGTGGAGTTTGTATGGTTTATACGCGATGAGATCAAGTATGTATGGCCGTAAGTCGTCCCGTGACTGAAAAACACACGTCGATGGACAAATCAGCATTCTAGGAGGCTTCGTTCGTCCTGGATAGCCTGGATTTATATGATTGCCCGATATGTCGGCTTAGCCAGTCAGATGTACGTGCGATCTTGTTCTCTCTGAAGCATTCCTCATGGCACGCATGCATTCTGTCCTGATAGATTCAGCATATATTTCTCTGTGCGAATGTACATGGGCGTGTATACGTCCCCCGCTGGTTGTCATATCTGGTTCTTATTCCAAGCGACCGTCGTCCAGTTCCTACTTGCATTTGTGGAAGGCTTGCTCATGCATCGCAGTACGTTCCTCACCAGTCTCTTCCCTCTCAGCGGCCCGTTCACCTGCAGCGTACAGTCTACGACCTCTTCCTCCGTGACCGACTTATCTTGGTGATATTGATCACGTTTGCTATCGGCCAAACGGCTTCCATGGGAGTCAGCGCACGTTTAACATATCCGTCGAACAAACATACGGTGACATGCTTAGTGATGAGAAGCAACCCTGGAAGTGCGTTTTTCAGGTGAGGTCGTCCGGCGTCTCTCGCGCGCTAGCGTTCTCGGTGCTCATTCTCGAGGGTGTAGCGCAACGACGATGACGACCAACGTGATAATTTTCTTTATGACGTTCTGGAGGTATTTGCGGTTACCAGCGAGGTGGACGCGACATGGCCTTGGACGGGTCGTCTTGCGGGATTCAGCATTGTCGTTGGGCGCAATATCAGGTGAGTCTTCTGGTAGTAGCGTTTGTTGGAACGATACTGATACTGGCTGCTCAGTGATGATGCTATTTTTAACGCTTTGTTCCCTCCAGGTGATCAAGCCAACCATGAGTGGTAATATAACGTATTAGTGAGTAGACGTTCGGAGCGCTATCGACGTGCCTGACAGTCTACATGCATAGCTGGTTAGTATGCATCCTTTGGGTATCCGTAGGTCTTTACGCATCACCAAACGAGCCACTTCACTCAACGATGAATGAGTAGGTCGGTAGGATCATCTTGAACCATGAAAAAATACCACGCGACAACAGCGAACAAGGGGAGGGCAGCACCTGGAAAGGGACATTACAGCTCACGTCGCAGATCGAGATGGGCGAGAGCATACTGTCATTGGATACCGAGTGTGGGTCGTTGGATCAGCAAACTCCCTCATCAAGCACGTTACGGAGTTCATTTTCGACACCCGTGACCAAGGCAAGTCAACTCTCGAGGGATGGTACGCCAAATCGGTTGGGGGACCATTCACCCGTCGACGGGCATGGGCACCAGGACAGCCTGCGGCCGTCGAGTACAGGACTGTCTGAAGAGGTACCTATACCCCATGCGAGCAACAGTGGGACTCCCACGTCAGATACGGAGCCGTCTGTGGAGGTGCCCTTGCCCAATGCGAGCCAACTCTCGTTACCCAACGTCTGTACTAGCGATGGTGATGCCCCACAGACGGACGATCGCCTACAGCCAGACAGTGACGCGGACGCGGACGCAGACACAGGCGGACGTGTGCATCATCCCGGTCCGGACTCTCAAATATCGGATTCAGAGTCGCCACCCTCGGAACCGTCGTAGATTGTATCATGTATATTTTCCTTTGATATCACCCTCACGCTGTCATCGCTTTCGTCGTCATGATATATATGCTTAGTATTCCCACAAGGAGGTGTAGCCTACATACCGAGCACTGTCTAATACACAGTCTTTACTCTTAGTTGACGTTTGCATGCACGTGTTTTTAGAACCAGGAAACGTTGGTGACAATAGCGGAGACAGTAGGGAATAACGTTTTTGTTCTGTCATGTAAAAAATTTTTATAGATGATATAAATCCTGCGGGTCACTGACAATGTAACAACTTCGCCGTTTGCCTGCCTGGCACATGTCTGTGGGATGTCCTCTTGAGGTCCGGCCGCGAGGAACGCGCCAGCCTACCCGCAGTCAGGGGCAATTAGTTGAATTTTCTCACTTGCACACTGAACCTTGGCATGATATGGCTGGCCATCGCCCAAGTCTCACTGACAGCGACTCTGCAATCGGCCCAACGCGGAGTACGGAACCCGCGGACCGAGGGCCTGTCACTGACACTGGATGGCGGTAGGACAGCGATTCCATCCATCGTCTGTTCATAACATGAACGAGTCAGTATTTCCTCGCCTCTTGTCCTTGGATCGATGCGAACTAGGAAGCCGGTGGGAACATTGACCGAATCCAGACGGCGTTGAGCGCATAGCCACTACGATCTGAATGGCACCCCAGGGTTCATCACGAAACTTGGACGTATGCAGCAATCAATCGTCGGGCCAAGACGGTAGCTGTCAGGCAGTTATTGCGCGTCTTCCCAGCGGCGACCTAATCGATGAGATCGAGGCACTGCCTGTGCTCGATTCCACTCACTGACCAGAGTCTACCCGCCCCCTGTTTGCCGAGTACAACGCATCCTTTTGACTCATGTGGCTCTCATCTATACTCGGTACATTTCGTCGCCAACCTTCACACCAACCCCTCCCTCTCGCGCTCTTTCCCACCAGGAGATGCACGATGTCCGTCGACGCATGGGCGCGTGGCATCCGAGACCTAGTAGAGAATCAGGCGTGTCGACTTTGCCGCATCGTGCACTGTAAAGCCAGGGGAGGATCTCGCGAAGAGTTCCTTTTGGTGTACGTACGGCATCCTTCTGGCAAGGACGCCATCGTGTTTGTCGATAGAGACACCTCGTTCGATCCGTCTCATGCATATGACTACAACGACGACCATGACGACATCGTCCCTCCGTACTCGCGCGACACGATCGGGTCAGGCATGCATACGCATACGTTGGGCATCACACCGAGTCGTGATCGCATCCGATTGTCGACGGACGGCACCGAGGCTTCGGTGACGCGACACATTTCCGCTGGTTGGGCAGAGGTCCACACGGTCAAGTTTCCGAAAGCGTCGGAGGCGCCGTCTGTTGCACATCTAGCGGTGTTGCTGACGGTAGTTCGTTGGCACGTGTTGTCGCCGATTGCTTCGGCGGAAATGCGGAGCGGGTGGTTTGCGTATTGCGTGGTGGAGGTGATGAGGGAGATATTTGGGGGGAATGCGAGGACGAATAAAAAGTGGGTGAGGGTTCCTTATGGAGGGTTGAAGGTAGAGAGCCGGGATACGGTGGGTGCGCTCATTCAGGAGTTTAGATCTGCATGGGAGGATTTCTCGCGACGGCACATGGTGCGAGAGGGACGATCCACCGAGGTGCGCTTTCGCGGATGCTCGATTGTGGGGATGTAAGGACTGATTGTCGGACAGCGCAAGTCGAAGCGACAGGAAGAAAGAAAAGAAAAGAAGATGCAGCTGGATTCGCTTGTCCACATGTTACGAGCCATGAACGCTTGATTGACTTGTTGTTATTTATTTTATTTTCTTTCTCTACCAAGAGGCTGGTGCTGTTAATATCGATACTGATCTCGATCGTGGTGTATGCGATGGTGACGCTCGGCGTCTAATTCGACGAATAGGAAAACTAGTACCAAATGCTCTTGATTGACGATAACAACTCGAAGCTAGCACAGCTGCTTCTGCCAGACCCGAGGGGCTTCTGGACACATTCCTTTCCAGATGCAAGGCGGCCAAAATAGTATGGGTAGCCGTACCGTGTGAAGCATGACGTCTACTGTAGCCAAGCCAACCAGAGAATCGAACTAGTCATAAACACACTAGTCCGAGTACTCAATGTTACTCGACTGTTTTGCTGGTGCCACTGACCCGCTGCAGGCCGTCCGCAGCTGATGACAACAGCAGCGACATTAATGACAGGTCACGCCGTGTTCCCGTTCTAATTTTAGCAAAAAGGAACTTTGTTTTCTCGATGTGGACCCAGAAAAGACTCTTCTTCCGAACACTGGCACATTGTCAACGTTTCCATATAAATATCGTACTTCCCATAAAGAGCTTTGCCGTTTGACTATTCTAGTCATACTACCTGACCGATATCTTTAGTTTGTATGTGCGGGCGAAAAGCGGAGGGACCAATATCTGCGGGCCTGAACGTCCCAGTCTAGATATGCCTGTGCACTGGTCAAGCACAGATTCTTCTAATCACCATCCAGGATTCCATGTGTATCTTCCTGGAGCTACTGGTGGATAATCGCAGGTGAGCCGCTTCTTATCGGTAGGATCTAATCCGCGTTTGCTAAACGTAACTTGACAGTTTTGGTATGTCACCCTGCTCGTTGTTTTTACGAAAACACTAGTTTTGGCATTTTTCTGAAGCCTACTGAGCCGTTATTCATAGAGCAGGGCTGTGATCGCATCACAATGAAAACCAAGGGTCTTGCTGTGTTTCCCACTTGCCCGGATTTTTGTCCAGCCTGTCACTTAAAGAGATGTCTGTTGACGCTGATCTTCTCCCTGGTTTCTAGGCGAACCTTGTGGCAGGAATGCATCTGCTTTTGAAAGTTTGGGGTCTCTTGACTCTTTCTTCTTACGCCGGCGCTGTGACACGCCAGACGGAGCTTGTCCTCAGCAATGCAATTGTGGCCCCAGACGGTTTTAGTAGACGGTGAGTTCCAAACAGACTGTCTCGCTCGTTCCCTTACATTACATTCAGCGCCATCGTCGTCAATGGTCAGACTCCCGGATCTCTCATTACAGCCAACAAGGTACAGCCCCACCACCATGGTCTCCGTGCGAATATTTCAATTGACGTTCTTCACTTCCAAGGGGGACCGTCTGGAAATCAATGTCCAAAATCAACTCTCTGATCCGGGCTCGAATACAAGCACTTCCGTGGTATGGATATCTATGTTGAGTCAAATCGATGCTTACAGTCGGTAAAGCACTGGCATGGTATATTCCAACACCACACCAATGCATTTGATGGAGCTGCTTTCGTAACTCAATGTCCCATTATTCCTGGGGATTCATTCCTGTATCAGTTCAACGTTCAGAATCAGAGTGGCACGTTCTGGTACCATTCTCATTTCGATCTTCAGTATTGCGATGGCGTCCGTGGGCCGATTGTTATCTATGATCCCGAGGATCCATACGGTTATATGTACGATGTCGATGACAGTGCGTCGTATATTGCCCTTGTTCAACAACCTCTGATGTCTTTCTAGGCTCAACAATAATCTCGATATATGATTGGCAAGTCGATCTCGGGGCTCTCTTTCTCTGTTGCTTGACATAGTCTAGGTATCACGTCAATGCATATAATATTACAAACGGCGATGAGCCGGCGGGCATTTTTATGAACGGTATGGGTCGCTATCCAGGAGGTCCAAATACGACGTTGTCTGTCACCAACGTACATCAAGGAAAGAGATATCGCATCAGGTTGATCAATATGGCGTGCAAGCCACATGTCGTCTTCTCGATCGATAATCATAACTTTACTGTCATCGAAGCCGACGGTAAAGCTGTGGTCCCTCTCCCTGTCGACTCGATAGCGATATATGCTGGACAGCGGTACTCGATAATCCTGGAGGCGAATCAACCAGTGGACAACTATTGGATACATGCCCTGCCTGGCAACTACGTATCAAACTTTACGAATGGATTGAATTCAGCGATTCTCAGGTATGCAGGTGCCCCGGAAGAAGAGCCGAAGGTCAGGACGTGGCCTCTCGTCAATGTGCTGAACGAAACTGCACTGCATGCGCGCGATGATCCAGTAGTGCCAGGCCAGCCATACCCTGGAGGGGCCGATGTTTCTATCAGGCTTGTCGTGGTTCTGGACGCTGTTGGCTATCACATGAACGGTGTCCAGTATATCCCTCCGGATACGCCGACGCTCCTGCAAATTCTGAGTGGAGCAGGAGGAATCGCAGCCTTGGCTAGCCAAGGCTCAGTGTACACCCTACCTCCAAACAAGGTCATCGAGGTGTCGTTTCAAACGGAGTTTCCTCCAACACCAGTATGGACTTTTTTATTCGTTGACGTTTCCTGCTGATGATCGTGTTAGCACCCGTTCCATCTGCATGGGGTGAGTTATCTTCATGGACGGGAATTCTTGGCGAACTCAACCTATGAAGCACGCATTCTATGTCGTGAGGAGTGCAGGGACAACACATTACAACTATCTCAACCCTGTCCAACGTGATACCGTGGCCATTGGATCTAACACAGACAACGTTACGTTCCGGTTTGTGACTGATAACACTGGGCCTTGGTTCCTTCATTGGTATGCCGACTTTTGTCAACGATCAGTCTCTGACTCTTGGTTTCATTAGCCACATTGATTGGCATTTGCAGGAGTAAGTATAGTCTGTCTTTGCTGTCAAGGACATCTTTTGAGCCACGACATTTGTGTAGAGGCATGGCGATCGTCTTTGCCGAAAACCCGAACGGAACGGCGCAGAACGATCCTGTCAACGGCAAGTCGAATTCCATACCATCCTTGCAGATTTCTCATCTTATCACGGGTTAGACGATTGGAGGGACCTTTGCCCACTGTACAACAGTAGCCGGCCCAAGTCATGAGTGGTTTAGTGCGACTTTGTGTTCTCATACTTCTCAGTGTAGTCATCGTGGGAATGTACAAGTATCTACTGGACAATGTCCCATCCGCTTTTGAGCTGTCCATCGATTTGGTTTTATCATATGCGGGACAGACTGTAATGCGTATCCTTGGCATGTGGCGCTCCATGGAGATGCCCTAGTACATAATAATTGACTTGTCGTTATTTATTTTTCTCCATGGGGGAGCATATTTAGCCAGTATCGATTGATCTCGATCGTGGTGTGCGATGACGACGCTTCCCGTCCTACTTAACGAGTTAGTGAACCAACAGAAAATATTTTCAATCGACCATGGCAACCGAAAGCCAGCAGGTCTACCATCCGCGAACCCGACCCGCTCCTTCTGGGCGCATTCCTCTCCGGACGCCAATCCGCTGGCGCGAGAGGGCAGCACAGGACCGTTGACCTCCGACGCGGACGTGTGCATCATTGGCTCGGGCATCACAGGTATCGGCGTAGCATATCACCTCTCCAAAGCGATCGAGACATTGAACGTCGAGCGTCGCTCACCACTCAAAGTAGTGATTCTCGAAGCGCGAGAATTTTGTGCGTATGTCCTCCATGTTCCTTCATTCGTCCGACGATAAGCGGTGAGCTGACGTTCCCTAGGTGGAGGGGCGACCGGTGAGCCGAATTGCCATAGACGTCGATCAGACGTCCTAGATCTAACTCGGTTCGTCCCGTCCCGTCGGTGTTCTAGGTCGAAACGGCGGCCACCTCACTCCGCACGCCTTTTCGGGTTTCCACGCCCGCGCTACCAAGTACGGTCCCGAGGAAGGCAAGCGATCGTACGCATTTGAAGCCTACACTGCTTCGTCGCTCGTGCGTCTCATCCAAGAACACGGATGGACGGACGATGTCGATCTCGTACATGGCGGTCGGATCGATCTCATGTTTTCAGATCAGGAAGTCGAGGAAGCACGGCGCGATCGCGAGGCTGCGGTAGACGCGGGATGGCTTTTGGATGGTGTTACTGAATTGAGTAAAGCAGAGGTCGAAGCTGTAAGTGATGGGCGTTTCGTCGTCGGTTGATCGTCAATCTCTTTGCGTTCTACGTCGACGTCAGACATTTGGTGCACGTTATCCGGGGGTGAAAGTTCCGGGTTACAATCTCTGGCCACTCAAGCTCGTCACGAAACTGTATCAATTGGCCAAGTCGCGTATTGGACCAAGCTTTAACCTGACGTTACACACCCACACGCCTGTTACGGCGATCAAGAGTGCAGAAGCATCGAGCTTGTCTGGATCATCGACGAACACCTCGCGCGTGTATGCTCTCTCGACGCCCCGAGGGACCATCGCTTGCTCGCGGATCGTTCACGCCACAAATGGCTACGTCTCTCATCTCCTTCCTTTTTTAGCGGGCCCACAGGGGGTCGTCCCTGTTCGTGGACAGATCATTGCGACCCGCGCGTCCGTAGGCATGGACCAGATCAAGACCAACAGTTGGGTTGGAAACAAGGCATGTGCATATCCATTATTCATATCGTCGAGCAGTTCCCCTTGTTATGCTCACTAGAATCTGTGTGGGCACCGTATGTGACATGACTAA
>JBBPTP010000827.1:2663-12975 GCA_038094195.1 Pulveroboletus aff. carminiporus | reverse complement strand
AGCCACAGAACTACTTCGGACATATCTCGAATTTGGTACGTCTCACATTCCTACCCTTGGCCCTGGTCGCCTGACGCCGAAAACAGGAGAGTATGCCTTTGACTTTGCCATAGTCATCTTTGGGGTGATCCCGTTCGTCGTGCGCCAAAGTGACCTGCTAACCTCGTTTGTAGCGCTCCAGCACCTTTGAGCGAAGGCAGTGAACTTGCACCTTCTCTTGCATCGTTTCGCACTCTGACCGTATTCATGCCTTGTATTGTATCTTACTCTCGTTATTCATGGTATACACGAGGACTGGGTCATCCGAGAAAGTTGAATACAAAAAAGTGGAGCACGATGGAACCCAGTGCAAAGTCCGCAAATGCTCTGTATGGGCACGTTGACCATGCAGGACGGAAACGAACAAGTGGGAGAACGGACCTCTCGGGCGACACGTCTTTGAACTCTGCGCGGTTTTCGGGGTTGACCTGCGCACGGAGCGACGCTGTGAGAACAAACTGTCCGACCGAGCTCGCGAATCTGCACCCCGGTCAGCCAGAGAGCGCGACCGACGACGGCGACGTACCCAGCTAAAAAGGCGTTGAAAGGAAAGTTGGTGACGAGCACGCAGTATGCGAATTGGAACACGCCCGAGAGCACGATGAACGCCAGGAATGCGTCGATGAACTTGAGCCGGTCTGGGGTCTTTTGCAGGTACGACCTCCACAGCGCGGCCACCGTGGTGGAGAGTGTCGTCTGCAAAGGGGCTTTTGGACCGGCCATGTCGTCGTGGAACGAGGAATGTGTGCGAGACCGAAAACGGAAGTCGGCGCGTCTGAAAAAAACGGACTTGCGAGTGCGTGCGTCGCCGACACCCTTTCTCTAGCCAGCCATGAACACTGCTGGATTCCGTCTCGCATCCTCGTCCGCGCTGGCGGCCTCGAAAAGAGCGTGTCGAACGCCCAGGACGCTTTCGCGACACGTGCACACGCACAAGGAGCTCCCCTACAAGGTTGAGGACGGTCTCGGAAACTTCATGTCTCCCCGAACCCTCCGGATGGTCGCAGTCGAGTACCAGCAAGGCCTGCTCGACCGTCTAAACGAAGAATGTCGCGGTAAGCACTCGTCGTGCACTCGCCGCTGTCTTACTAGAGCGCGGAATACAGACGTCGAGGACAAACGCAAGACAGTCGCGCAGCTCGTCCTCGACACCGCCCGATCGCAAGACAGGGCCATCGTGTTCAAATACGCTAGTCACGCCCTCAACAACAGCTTCTTCCTCAATTGCTTGGTAGGTCACCCGCCCGACCACCGCACCCTTCCTTTAACCGTGTTCTAGCGACCCCCATCAGAGGACATGGGCGAAAAGCTCATCGACACGAGCTACTTTGGCACCGCCATTCAGAAACAGTTTGGCGGGTTTGATTCGTTGCGCTCCTTGTTTTCAGCTGCCGTCAACGGCATGGCAGGCTCGGGATACGTCTGGTTCGTCACGGACGCGAAGCGGAACCTCGCTTTCGTGCCCACCTTTGCGTCGGGCACCCTTCTCGTCCGTTCGGGCGCTGGTACAGTCGAGCCGATCACGGCGCCCGTTCTTGGAGAGCGCGGCCCGTCAACACAACTACCACACAGTCCAGTAGGTCCCACTCGGGCATCGTTCTCGTCGGCACCGAGCAACCCGTCAACATCTTCGCCCTCTTCTGGTACTTCGCACGTCCCACCACAGCATCCCACATCTCCAGCGCGGACGTTCCATACTTCTGTACTGTCCCGCGAGGACTACAAAACACGCGCACGCTCTTTCTACGACCCTACCGTTACGACCTTCTCTCCTCATGGCCCACAGGACTCACGCGACCTCACTACTCTCGGGGAGTTTATCTATCCCTTGTTTTGCATCAGCGTACACGAACACTGTTGGCTTCTCGATCACGGAATCTGGGGAAAGGAAAAGTACCTCAAGGAATTTTGGACGGTCGTAGACTGGAATCAAGTCGTTAAAAGATTCGAGACCTTCACCGCGGCGTCGATTTGAGGGATGGTTTGAGTTATATGGGTAGACTATCTACGACTGGCATCATAATTCACTGCTCACCTGAAACTCATTCAAAGTACATATACCTTCTTTAAAAGGTTATGGCCCTGTTTATTGCCAATGCCATGCAAGGATCGAATGTGCCATTCACCATGAACACCAACATCAATCAAGACAGGCAATGTGCTACCATCTCCACTCAATAGAACCACGACTCACTGTCCGCACGCCCTTGTACATCTTGTATGTCTCACCCGAAAGACGAACCTGATCGACCTTGAGAGACGAGAAACCGTACGAGGGGATCTCAAAGTAGATCTGAAACGCACGCGCCGGACGTGGAATCTTTGTCCTGAAAAAGTGACAATCAAAGACACATCGAATAATAGCAGTCCAAGAAATGTACTTGGAAGTCCAGGAACCACGAAGCACCCAGCTACCAGATGAGTGCATGTTTGGAATTTCCCAGCGGAGTACCTTGAGATCGAGGGTTGGGATCATCCTCAGATCGTGGAACGAAAATTCACGCACTTGTCTTTGGGGTTCAAACATCCACGAACCGTCAATACCCCCAATGGTACCAACCCCAGAACCAGCACTCGAGATGGTACATTGTGCTCCTGTCGCCCCTTCGCCGAGGTAAAGCTCTATCCGAACATTTTCCATGATCTTCATCGTCCTCGAGCTAAAGGTGACTGTAAAATTGCCTGGGCACAGGTAACCACGTTGCCGAAGGACGACGCGAAGATAGTAAGCGCACCTCCAAACTCCCCCACTGTGATGTTTGGTTTCAAGGCAAGTGGTACAGGCACGTTTCCGGTCAGCGCACCATGCGGTAATGCATACTGATATTCTGCAAGCACGAATTTGCCATCAGGCGGGACAAACGACAGTGTCTTTTCGCGCGCCCATCGCTGGAGTCTTGGCTCTCCTCGTCAAGACGTCGTACGAAGAACGGGACCAACTACACTTGCCTTACGCAGGGGTGAAAGGCACACTCCGTCATGACGTTTGGATTCGAAAAACTCAGGAGCAAGTCTGGCATGCCTATCGCCATCCTGGTCGCCAGAGCCGCTGACGGAGAGATCTATGCACCTACCAGTCAACTTGGCGTTGGTTTCGATCTTGCCATACACGTTGCTCGTGAGCGTAGTCCCGTTACTGACGAATATGAGATCTCCAAACCGTTGATCAGTCATGGTGACAGTAACCCACCGTCCGACAATAGCTCGCATTTCTTCGGTGACGTCGAATAGGATTTCATTGTGATTGTGTCGAACGCCTAGCTTTCGCCACGGTATGGGGGATGCAAAGGCCCCAGATGGTGCATTGAATGCAGCGGATCCTGAAAACGAATCGAATCAATAATCATTGAAACCCTGGCGAGGTCCGCACACCTCCTGGACGATTTGGGCCAGACGGTGCGGCTGTTGGGAGCGAGGACAAAAGTTTTGAGAGGAGAGAGGGAGGGAGGACGATGTCCCGCAGAGCGTTTGGAGATGTCGTGAGAGGATATCCAGAAGAATCCAGCGTTTCTTCGAGGAGCTATTCGAGTTACGACAGACGACAGCGAATGGAATCAAGCCATACCTGATATACGACGTCGAAATTGTCTTTGAGGGTAGCCGTACTTACCGTACCGAAATAATCGTGCAGGACATCGCTAAACGCTTGAAGAAATGCAAATGCAATCAGAGGGTCGGCTACGGTGGAGAGCTTAGGGCAAGGAGAAATGGACATGCTGTAGGACCCTCACCATCGCCAGAAACACTTGCGACCAAACGCAGCTCTCCCATTTCGACATGACAACACGCACTTCCGCATGAAAGGTCTCCGATCCCAGGAGGTACGTAGATGACGGGGTCCACGCTGTTGGCACGAGAAGCTTTGGAGAGTTCGTTGTTTAACGTGTCGATGTGGAGTAGTGGGTATGCTGGAGGAAAGGACGTGTACCCAGACTGGATGACGGGTCGTCTGCATCACGCTGAGTGATCCGAGGAGAGTCGTACCACCCCAAGACACGCACCCTGACGCGTCGAGAATGATTAAACCATCGATGGCCATGTTGTCTGATATCAGGGGGGGAAGTAGCAACCTACGTAATGGACGTCGAGCTTAGGGTGCAAATTGGTTGAGTGATGCATTAACTCGTCGGGCAAGGCAAATGTCCGACAGATCTACGTAAAACTCTAACGACGTTCGGGGCTCCCGCTCATCGCTCGTCATTAAAATAAACATCCCAACTAATGATAGCGTAGACGCAAAGACGTGGATCCCACACGAGTCACTCTAGACGTACTTGCCAAAGAAAGGTATCAACGACTGTGCAAGGGTATAGCTAAAGACCAGCTTCGGACCAACGACGAGAAGCTGTTACGGCGACAAATGGTCAGGCAGGTATCGTCCTACACGGCCAAACGCACCTTTGGTGTCAGACCTTTGAAGAAGGCCGACGCGCCTTCATTGCGAACCAGGTCCTTTACGACCGTCCATCCGGGCACCTTTTGCTCAAAGTTGGCATTTTGGATACGTGTCTTGACTGTATCGAGTGGCGCAGCGACCGTGATGGAAGCGACTGCACCCCCAACCGAGGCGACAAAGTTTTGGGACCACGTAGCATTAGAATAATCTGTCACCCCGAGCACATACTCTTTCGTAAAAGCCGATCCACCAAAGAGCTAGGGATCGAATAACAGTAATGAGATGGATGACGCAAATGCGATGGTGAAGTGGCATACTGCGAACGAGCCAGGGGCATTGCGTGCCATTGTCCAGCCCCAGCCACGGTAGAGGGTGTTGCCCTCCTCCAAGAATATCCGAAGCACGCCGCGACCGCGGAATGCTTCCGGATTTACTTGGCGTTTGATTTTAAGTGCGTCGAGAGGGAGAAGAACCTAGGGGTCCCGAAAAATACAATATGGTGAGGATGTGTACAGTTTCCCAGAGTCATATTGGCATACCACTTCGCCTATTCCTGTCAAGCTGTATCACAGGACGTCATACCCTCTGTCAAGAATAACGTGAACCAGCAGATTTACATACCTTCCGGCGGCGGCCTGCATCACCATCTTTCCATTCCGCTCCCCGAATGCACTCGTGAAATAGTCCTTGTAATTCCGCGAGATGATGTCGTTAAACCATGGCTGCCCACCGAACTTGTATATCCGCTGTGCGACCTTGTATCCCGCTGCATACCCAAGGCCAGGGAACAGGGAGAAAAATTTACCGCCGAGAGATGCTGTGGCGTATTCACGGAAGATAGTGCCGTTGAGCGTTGAAAACGAGACCTGGATAACCATGAGAAAAGGATTAGCTGAGGAATGGATGGCATGGGGAGGACATCACCTTTGCCTTGTTGCTCATAAGGCGCTTGGCAACTGTGTCCACTGGGTGGAATATCAAAAGCTCGGCAACGCCTACATGTAAATGACTCTAGGTCAATTGCTGCGCTCCGTTCGGTCAGTGCAGGTGCCTCACCAGATGCGCCTGAGCCAAGGACACGTGCAGTACCCGACTCTTTACCCTTTCCGGAATGCGAAGGAGACATTTTTCGGCGCGGACAACAGAGGAGACGGAGAACAAGAGGACGGGGAAAGAAGTGAGGACCCGCTTTTCAAGCTCAAAATTCTACAGGATGGACTCGGACCGTGGCAGGTAATTACGAGTGTTATGTAACTTTGCTTCACCTTCTTTGGAAAGCCTCCCCGTCAGCGTTTACCATCAGGTCATATTGTCACATCTGTCCATCAGACCCTCGGTTTCTTAAGAGGCTTAAGAACCTCGGCGACTGGAAAAATAAGCCAGGATCGGCAAGCGATATGGTGCTTTCAAACTGATTCTCTGAACCGGATCATGATAACAGCAACCAGCGGTCACATGGTGTGGTACTGACTCAGTCTACCACCTGCCCTGAGATGAACTTGAGCGGATCAGATGAGTGCAGAGGGCGAGCTAGATGTACATGTAGAGGGCTTGCTTCATAAGATCCGATCTGATCTCGACGTTCAACGTTCCCTCCAGAGGGCGGGCACGTTCTCGTCGTGCTGTGGGGAATAAAAATCATGACGTCGATTACCTAAAACAACCGCTGGCTGCTATATCAGAGCTGCCCCGCGAGTATCAGCGGCAGACCACTTTTTTCCTCTTCCAACTGTACGACCAATGGTGCACACATCTGCATTGCATTCACAGTCCCAACAGGATGTACTCGACACAATTCGGGAGCAGTTCACTTTATCGGACGGCACCCTCCTAAGCATCACTAAAACCTTCCTACGCGAGGCCGCCGACGGACTCGCCAGCTATGGCCATTCCATGGCGATGATGTATGTACTCGTCTCGCAGTCGGTCAAGCCTGCGTTAACGACCCTCAGTCCGACGTTCGTCAAGACAGTTCCAGATGGTTCCGAGACTGGGTATGCTTCCCTTATCTTCCATGTTCCCAAGCTCATTTAGCACACCAGCACATTTCTGGCCCTTGATCTGGGTGGCACTAATCTGTACGTCGATGCTTAAACCGTCTATTACTCCCACTGCATAACATGCCCAGTCGTGTGTGCGAGGTAACTCTGCATGGTAACAAGACCTTTTCGCTGCGCCAGCAGAAATACAAGGTTTCCGAGGCATTAAAGACGGGAGAGGTCACCACACTTTTTGGTACGCACGTCTCTCATTTTCTATCGCAACCTGTGACGGGTTACTTCAAGATTATCTCGCCGACTCCGTCGATACTTTCCTCACCGACTGCGGTTCACCCTCCAGTGCCATTCCACCGTCACTTGCTCCCAACGGATCCCACGACGCCATCCTTGAAGACAGTTCCAATTCGTCTTACATTCCACTCGCCCTCACATTCTCCTTCCCTGTAGAGCAAACGGCACTCGATTCTGGTACACTCTTGACTTGGACAAAAGGTTTCTCGGCCAAAAATGCAATCGGGAAAGATGTGGTCAAGCTCCTTCAGGACGCGTTTGACAGGAAACATATTCATGTCCGATGTGTTGCGCTCGTGAACGATGTTAGTATCCGGACATTCGGCTTTCTCCAGTTCAGATTCCTCCGCTTCGCGCTTGACGTGGTCGCCTTAACTAAGATGAAATTTTGTAGACTGTCGGCGCCCTTCTGTCTCGGGCGTACACGTCAGGAGGGTGCATCCTCGGCGCTATTTTTGGTACAGGGACGAACGGCGCATATGTGGAGAACGTAGTCAATATCACGAAGCTTGGAAACTCACCAGCAGTCGAAGAGGGTGGCCATATGATCGTCAACACCGAGTGGGGAGCCTTTAATAACACAGTACGTCCATCCCCTCTACTACATGGGATTTCCCACGTAATGATCTGTCCAACATGTTAGCGGTCCGCCCTCCCGTCAACACCATATGACAACAAGCTTGACCGTGAATCTATCAATCCTCGCTTCCAAGCATTCGAGAAATTCATTTCGGGAATGTATCTTGGAGAAATCGCACGAAACATCATTCTTAGCCTTGTAGATGCCGCTCCAAAACCATTGCTTTTCGGAGGGCGCTGCACACCGTCCCTGAATAAGCAGTGGGGACTTGACACAGCAGTGCTGAGCGAGGTCGAGGAAGCATGGGAAGGAATTGGCAAATTTGCTTCTGGCCAGACTGGGATTTCTGAGGAAAAATTGAACCACGTGCGGGATGTTATCGTGCAGCGTCTTGGTTTCGCCGATCCATCCGAGGTCTCACTAGCGGATGCGGACATCGTCCGGCAAATTTGTGGCATCGTAGCCACGCGGGCAGCGCGCCTGAGCGCTTGTGCCGTAGCTGCGATTTTGGTACAGACTGGCCGTGCCCGTTGTGTTGGGGATGACGCACTGGCTCCTTTGTGGGATGAGGGAAAAAGAATTGGCGTTGGCGTGGACGGAAGGTTTGTTCCACCGATTCTCTCACTTTATCGCCTCACCTCGTGCAATCTAGTTTGGTCGAATTCTATCCTCGCTTCGAACCTACCATGCGAGATACGTTGCGCGCTCTGGTTGGCCCGGAAGTTGAGGCCCGCGTGGACATCGGTCTTGCAAAAGATGGTAGCGGTGCCGGGGGTAAGTCGATTCGAGTCCTACACTCGGATTCTAATGATTGATTGCCCATAGCCGCGCTCTGTGCACTGGTTGCGCACAAGCAGAGTGTAGCCAAGCAGGTACAGGGTGCATACAGCCACGAGAGCATGACTGGACCTCACCAGATTCAGGCCGCAGAAAACTATGCCTACCTCGCGTCACTGTCGTGATGTCATGCGAGGGCTAGAGAACAACTTGAAGCGAATTGCATGTTTATACGTGATGGCAACCCCCGCTGTATTCCTCGGATTGTAATATTGGACCCTGTGTGACCTAGTATTTATTATCTATCGAGGTAGTGTAATAGTACATCATGGATGTGCTGGTGCAGATGGTTTGCAGTCATCCTGCAGCCGTGTAAGCTGTTTCCTACTATTGTCATCAGGTTACGAACACCGCTTTCGGTCACGGGTTGATGATACCCGACCTATTGGGTTTAAACTGAGGTACGGTCGGCGAGGCATCTAGAACGAGCACTCAATACAGTGAGTTCTCCAGCGTGCTTGATCTCCCATCGTCTTACCGTGACAATACCATTCGACAGACGCGCCACCCTCTAGAGAGACCATCGGCAAGACACATGGGTGCCAACTGGTTTTTTGGGCAGATCTGAGCCAAATAGTGGTCCAGAGCGCACAGCGGGGTCAAGCGTCTACTACCTCAAACTCTCCCTACAAGCGTGAACGACAGACTACTCTTTTCCCCGCTTCATGACGCCATGTCGTACACGTTCGCATCGTATTCACGGTGCCAACTTGGTGCACCCGACGCGATTCGCGAACAGTTTACTGTTTCAGAGGACACTGTCCTGAAATTTCCTGCACGGGCTGCCCCACGCACTCGCTAGCGATGTGTGAATTGTTCACGAATCGCGTCGAGTGCACCAAGCTAGGACTGTGAATACAATGCATACATGTCCATGACGTACATCCTCATCATCACTACCGCTCGAGCTCGTAGTTACATCGGTTCTAGATGGCTCTGACTCTGGGTATGTCTCGTTTATCACCCCTGCTGCCATACTCGTACTATATTTGGTATCAGAACGAACGTCATGTACGCGTAGGTAGCTAATATCACAAAGCTTGGGAATCTCCAAGTAATTGCAGAAGGTGGAGGGCATTCCACTCCGATTCTGAAGAATCACACAGCTGTGTAGATATCAAGGACACATGGACGGAAAGTGGAAAGTTTGGTTCCGGCCTGAGGGCACTTCTGGCGAGGCAAAAATGAACTGCATACAGGCTGTTCTCGTAGAGCGTCTCTGTTTCGACGATACTTGACAGATCTCACCGGCAGATGCAGGCAGTCACTGGGTCTGAGCACTTGTGTTGCAGACTGGCCGTGCCCGCTTTGCTCGGAGTGTGACCGTAGTGACTCCCTCGCAAGAACAACAATCGTCGTTGGTTCGTTGGCATAGATAAAAGGTTCGTTTCAGCCTCTTGCTTCGTCGACCGACTGATTATTTCCTGTCCCTTGCCCAACCAAGTTGGCCGTGTAAACATCGGTCTGGCCAAAGACGGGAGCGGCGTTGGAAGTAGGTCGCCCCAGGTTGGACGCTCAAAGTCCGGGTGCATCAGATGATTGTTCCCCCGTAGCCGCACTAGGTGCACTGGTTGCGTGCACATAAGCTCACGACGGCGCCCCTGGTGTTCCGGTCATTGGGACGAAACCAAAGAACGAGGAAGCGTGTTGTACGTACTAGCAACCCCCATACTACGTGTATTTCCTCGGATTGCACTCGACGCCGTGTGGTTTACAGAAAGGGATACTTTGTCGTCATCCACGTCGAGGCAACACCGAGGAACGCTGGGAGTGCGCGGGGACTGTCAAGGTAAGCTACGTAACAGGCATGTGTCACTTGACACGCTGTTTCATCATGGCATCAGGACGTCATCGAGTCGTCATCATTGTTTTCATTCCTGGAAACAAATTATCACCGACGACGACTGAAACCCACAAGTCAAGGGCGGACGAAAAGTTACTTGGATGTAAGATGTATGGATATTATGCTACCAATCGTATCGTACATAGTGTACACGTCTTTTTTATATGTCAAGCTTCGTGTAAAACCAAAAGCATGCAAACACATGGCATGACAGTGAAGGCGAAAGATGAACATACGGTCTCACGCAAGCGTCGTCCTCTGTATCATCTAGATATGCGGGTAGTGTGCATGGAGTGTGCCACGCCAAGCAGTGTTTCAACACCGCA
>JBBPTP010000824.1:0-12990 GCA_038094195.1 Pulveroboletus aff. carminiporus | reverse complement strand
GGTTAGAGTCCTCTGGCTCTACATGGGTCGTATATATACTCTACTAATGTTTGTATTTATGGATGTCTCATCTAGAGATATCCTGTGTCGTCCATGATGTTACAATGTGTATCTAATAAGTAAGAATGGAAGAGAAGCATAAACATACTCATAAGGTGTGGATCTAATGTGAATAAGAAGCATAGATGTGGTAGAATGGAAAACATAGCCTTATGCCTCAAGCATCAGGTGTGGTTCATCTATGATCATGACTCATAAAGATAGGGGTCATGATGATCGTGAAGCATGACTCCATCAAGAGTAATAATCATGAAGTCGTGAAATGGTGAATAAGTGACATGTGACTATGTGCACATGTGAAGACGTGAAAATAAAGAGTAATCAGTAAGTCCGGTACTGATAAGATAAAACTTAAGAGTGTCCGTATTCTTAGTCCATAGTCCGTATCCGTAGTGCTTGTAGTTTCAGTAATCGTAATGCACTATAGCGTAGAGTGCACCTGTAATACTCACGGTTTTGCCACCTTTGTAGAATCGATCCCTGCAGATCGTCTCTTCCCTACCTTTTCTCCCATTTTCTACTCCATGGCTCCTGCGGAAAGAGACACCTACCTGTCAGGAATTCCGTTCGCCTCTCCTCCGCTATACGTCCCACCTCCTCAGTCATCCACTGCTACCTCCTTGTCCCCACCTGCTTTAGCCCTCCATCTCTCCTCTCCCCCTCCTTCATTGCCGACTGTTGCTCCGTCCGAATCAACTGTCAAATCAGTTTCCACCACCGTCGAGGAGGATGATCAATCCCCTGTTGATAGAGTCGCCCAGCGACTATCTGAGTCTTACCACATTCCTGGTGCCAACGGAGTCACCATTCTGTCAGCCCCAACCAGGCTGCTACCCACTGTCATACGTTGCCGACCCGCCTCTGCTTTAACCGAGTGCTTTCGCTGTTATGTGCTGGGCCACTATCGAGAGGATTGCCCATATTACACCTGCCCACATTGTCATGTCTCAGTGCCTGGTCACCCCCAGTATCTGTGCATACGCACCCAATGTGGTTTTTGCAGTCGTTGGGGACACACCGATTGCTTCTGTCCCGTGTGCTCGTGTGCACTTTGTAATCAATCTGGGCATGTGGCGGACAACTGTCCATTTGAACATCTTTCCCTGGAGCAGGCCCTGGACATCTATGGAGGACATACCCCAAATATTCTGTGAGCAGGAGTTGGACCTATTGTTTATTGAACCAGAGTTTCGATTCTACGTGGGGGGTAATGTAACAATCTTTTTCCTTTCTGCGTCCATACTACTCTTTTCCTTCGCACAACCTACCGTCCTCTTAGATGTTACCCACATCTCTTATCAACACCTACTCTTGATACTCTCCATTCGTCCTCATCTTGTTTTCCTTTGATCAGTTCTGGAAGGTTCATCACACTTCTCTTCATCATGAACAATCACTCCTCGATTGAGTCTCTTATCTCGATCTCGTAGTTCCATCTTCTCATTAGTTCTTTCACATTCCATGATGTTCTACTGCAGATTAGCTAATCTGCAGCATTACTTACTATTTCTGTCTTCCTGGGCCGGCCCTAACTTGACTTAGCTATCACTACTTAAACCATAGGATAGCGCCTAGTAGTTTTCTCTCCACTTTGAATCTATTGTTCGTTTCACTTAACATACTATTTGGCAAGGGACGTTGCGACTCTTCGTGAGCTCCTTCCCTAGTTGAATCTCCTTGAGCCTGTTAGTCCCTCGCTTCAACATACACGTTGCCTCGAGCTCCATCACGGGCATCATAGCGTTAGGCCTAACAGACTTTAATCAAGTTTTCCTGGAGTTCCTCCTATTCACAATAAGACTATTATCTTCACTCCATTACTTGTATTTCTAGTCTATAAGCAAGACTAGTCAAGACTGCCTTGGTAAAGGTTACCACAAGAGTAACAAGACACTTCTCTTGAGCAATTACTATTGCCTCTTGATGGCTATGCCTCAGGAGTTTAGGATTGTTTCACTAGCAATCATCTTAGCCCTCAATGAATGGAAGCACTACCTTCTTGGCACTCCTCACCTGGTAACTGTCATGACTGATCACAAGAACTTGTCCTATATAAAGGACCCTCAGAAGCTATCCTGATGATAAGCACATTGATCACTATTTCTATAGGACTTTGACATCCACTGGCAGGTTACTTCAGGTATCAAGATGGGTCTAGCTGATATCCTATCTAGAAAGGACCACATTGATACCACAGATGATAACCTAGATATGGCCATTTGCCCTGAACCTGTTATTATTCAAGTCTTAGACATTGCTCTTCAGTGTCATATTCAAACCTCTTCCAAGTCTGACCCCTTAGTCCTTAAAGCCATAGCTACCCTATCCAATGATACTCTACTTTTCCCCTGATCTAAACTCTCTGACTGGTCACTCAACAAGGACCAATTGTACTTTAAACAATGTCTCTACATACCACCTGATGTCTGCCATATCCTTGTACAATCCATACATGAAAACCCAACCACTGGACATGATGGCCAATTCTGAACCAAGGCCACACTAGAAAAGAACTTCTGGTGGCCAGGATTATCTACCTTTGTCAACAATTTTATTTCTGAATGCACAATCTGCTAGCAGAACAAGATAAACACTCATTTAACTATTTCTCCACTCAATCCAATCACATCTTCACACTCCCTTCCCTTTAAACAAATATCTGTCAACCTTATCATGGACCTATCTCTCTTCAATGGATATAACTCACTTATGGTTGTGGTAGACCATGGGCTTATGAAGGAGGTAATTCTTGTCCCATGCCTCAAAACTGTCGATGTTGCTAGAATTGCCCAATTATTCCATGACTTCATGTTCTGGAGGTTCAGACTTTATAAAACCATTATATCAGATAGAGAACCACAATTCACATCAGCCTTCACAAGAGAACTAGCACAACTACTCAAGTATGATGTCTGCCTATCCATAGCCTATCATCCACAAACTGATGGGCAAACTGAATGAATGAATCAAGAAATTGAAATCTATCTCCAAATCTTCTGCTCCAATCATCTGAAAAAATGGGTGGACTTCATCACCACAGCTGAATTCCATCACAGCTCTGTTGCCCATAGTTCCACCAAACAATCCCTCTTTTCTTTGATCTTTAAATATAAACCCTGATCTTTCCCACCACTCAGAAAAATCTTTATCTCCACATTAGAGGATAGATTGACATCTCTGAACCAAGCTAGGACTGAAGCAAAGGCTGCTCATGAGTCTATCCACCTAGCCATGATATGATGATCCACCTTTCAATTTACCTCATGGAAAGTAGGAGATAAGGTATGGCTGGAAGCCACTAACCTTTGGCTCAACCTACCCTCCAGAAAACTTAGCCCTAAATGATATGAACCTTTTGAAATCATCCAAGTCCTATCTCTGCTCACATACCAATTGAAACTATCATCCATCTGGGGCATTCATGAAGTTTTCCACACCTTGCTTCTGTCTTCATATAAAGAAACTGCTACACATGGGCCAAACTTCCCCCAACCTCCACCAGATCTTGTAAACTCTGAAGAAGAATATAAGATTGACCATATCAGATCACATTGAGGTACCACAGCAAGAAGACAGTACCTGACTGCATGGAAAGAATATCCTTCATTGGAAGAGACCTGAAAACCCAAATCCAATCTAAAACATGCATGGACCATCTTGTCCTCCTATAAAAAGGTGAACAACTTGAGATAAGGGCTCATTCAAGGAACTAAGACAGTGTCTCTCCATGAGCATTCCCCTTGCATGAACACTATCTTTTAGTATTATCTTGAAGATATCATCCTTTCCCTTGTCATCCCACTCCTCATCCTTCTCTTGCTCTCTGAGGTCCTCTTCATTATGTTTGTAAAAAGTCTATCCAGAATGTTTACCCATTTCATCTATGACCACTCTTTATGCCATCATCCTATCTGATCCTGTCCTATTAAATGCCCTTGAACATACTCCTCTTTATCATACCAACATTATCACATATGAATTAGTTTGTTCCTTTCATGAAGTAATTAGAGCTCAATGATACTATTTCCTTGCTGCTCCAAGTGACCTACCGGCAGACTTCAGCATTTCCCTTCACACCATCCTCTCTAGTATCTCCAACCATATCCTGTTAGCCCTCCACTACCATGGCCTACATACATATATCGAGCATATTCCACCTTTTATCATCTTCCCCACCTTCTACAAAGTCTTTGGCACCATGACCTCCACTGAGCAAGACCTATATATAAACTACTCAGACCTTATCATTAATTAATAGCTCAATCTGCTCCCCATTCCTCCACCCCCTCTGGCAGAATAACTCTCTTCTCCTCTCCTTATCTCAAAAATCAGTGAAGCAGATATGGATACTGTCATAGATTTCTTATCCAATTAGATTGAAGCAAACATTGAATTCATCTGATCCTTTCAAATCCCCCTCTGATCTAGAGTCTTGGTCTTATCATCCCCTATCCAAGTCCTACCCTCCATCATCTGCCAAAGTCCTGCTTTCACTCTTACTGAATGCTTTAATTGCTACATGTGAGGTCATTATCAAGAAGATTGCTCCCTCTACATCTGTCTACACTGTCACTAATCTGCCCCTGGTCACACTCAGTCTGCTTGCTTATATACCTAATGTGCTTTTTGTTAGAGGTGGGATCACATGGGTCACTTCTGTCTTCAGCATATCTGTAAACTTTGTAATGAAGGTGGGCACATTATAGATGACTGTATCTTTACAGTTGTTATCCCAGATCAAGTGCAAGACATTCTTGAAGCATACCACTCCCTCTCTCCCTCTTAGGCTATGGACCTCTACTATTAAAGTGGACTTGGTGCTTATTGAACCAGAGGTTCAATTATATGAAGGGAATAATGTTATGATTTTCTACCTACATGCCTATCTTCTATTGGTATCATTCACCTTATAGACAATCTGGTTTAGTATCCTTCAGTCCAGATATATATCAGTTCTTCTTTGCTTATCTCCTTTTGCTTCCAAATTCATTATCTTCTAAGACCATTTTATTCTTTTCTTCTATTTCAGATGGTTGGAGTCCTATAATGTGTGTGTGATGGCATTGGACAATCCCTCCCAAATCCAGTTCTAGTTATGGTGAATTCATAATCCTGCTTACCACTTTTTCTTCTTCTTCATTCCATCATGTTCCATTTTCTCTTATCTAAGCAGAAGTAGTTGTCACTATTTAGAGAAGCCCTCTCATACCAGATCCACATTCTTGACCTTCTGAATTCATCTAGTTCCTCTTTGCTCAGTCTGTGCCCTCACCTCTAAGTCTTTGTGTTGGAATCCAAGCTGCTTGTCCAAAGCAAGCTTGTTTTAGTTCTTGCTTGAACCTTTGCCAGTACATCCTAGTGCTAGGCCTTCTAGTCTTGTACATTGGATTGATGTAACACAAAGAGATCCAGATCTATTCCAACATCACTATAGTATTTCAGAATTGAATGAAATGAGAAGTATTCCAAGCAGAGATGGACAAGGGATATAAGTAGTGGGAGATACTCACTGCAGATAACTGGTTGTAGACAAGAATGCAGTACCTTTGATGATAATCACAAGGTACTGGCTAGATAGACTTATGAGTGAAGGATGAATAAAGAGTAAGCCAAAGAACTATCTGAATCATTATTCTATCAGAACTAACTCCTGGTCTTATATAGTGATAGCTACATTGTGTATCACTATTGTCTCTACTACTTAATCAAGTAATAGGTGCACAGACCATAGAATGATAAAGAATGTGATGGAATATGCTTACATGAATATGGATGACAAGTGTCTCCATATTAAGGACTATAATGTATTAAGCATGACATCCACAGTAGATATGATGTAACTATGACATCATATCTACTGTGGATGTTATCTCTTGTAATATGGATAGTGTAATCAGCCAATGTCATGTGTTGTTCTAGACTCCTATCATGTGACATGCCATAAGTATTTGTGATGTTAATAAGAAGATAAGATAGATGTAATCATAAATCTCAACACAATAAAATCATTGTAAATATGAAACATGTGACATCACAGTCTACTAGGCACTTACAGGTGGGTGAGGATTTGTGGGTCCATCAACACCATGATACTTTCTATCAGTATGTTAGTTCATGTGATATTATGAAAATATTTTTAGCATGTATGTACTCTGGTAGTTGGATACATAGACTTGTCCTTCTGTCTTTGTATACTGCACATGTTGAGTGAAGGACAGAAATTGTGCAATGGCATTGGTGGTAAAGTCAGTCAGATGATGGAGAATTGCACTACCATTATGAATATACTTGAAAAATGGACCAGTGATAACTTTTATTACAATTCATTTCCTTTACCCCTCTATTGCACTTATCTCTTTCAAACAACCTAATGTCCTGTTGGAAATAACCCAATATGTCTATGAACATCTTTTACTACTAGTTTCTCCTTGTTGCCCTTAGCTTATACTTCTTTGACTCAGCTCCTGAAAGGGTAGGTCTCTATTTCTAAAATCATAGATGATTACTCCTTAGCTGATTCTCTTGTATCAGCTTCATAGTTCCTACTAGTCATCATTGTTCTTTTACCTTCTATATAGTTCTACTGCACCTTAACTAATCTGCAGTATATCTTCCATTTATATCTATACTAGGCTGGCCCTATAGTAAATCAGCTGTCACTGCTTAAATGTAGCTTCATCATATATAGCCTCTTTCCTTACTTTGAATCTATTCATCTCTTCTGCCTAGCACAACTTAAGTTCTATTGAGAACATTGCTGTTACAGGTGCACTCTATGCTATAGTGCATTATGATTACTGAAGCTACGAGCACTATGAATATGGACTAAGAACATAGATATTCATTTTCTTAAGTCTTTATCTTATCAGTACTAGTTTTACTGATTACTCTTTATTTTCACATCTTCATGTCTTCACATGTGCACTGGATCACATTTCACTTATTCACTTATTCACGACTTCACAATTATCACTCTTGATGGAGTCATGCTTTACAATCATCATGACCTCTATTCTTATGAGTCATGATCATAGATGAACTACATCTGATACTTGAGGCATCAGGCTGTGTCTTCTATTCTGCCACACTTATGCTTCTCATTCACATTAGATACACACCTTAGGCATATGTTTATGCTTCTCTTCCATTTTTACTTATTAGATATACATTGCTACCTTATGGACAACACAGGATATTTCTAGATGAGATATTCATAGATACAAACATTAGTAGAGTATATATACAATCCATGTAGAGCCAGGAAGATGCTAACCAAGTCTTTTCTGGAGTTTCTCCTATTAACAATAAGATATTCACTCCACTTGTGTTTTCCTTGCCTAGAGTTATCACTACTATGGCAGAAGTTGTCTATGCATAAGAACATGCATTACTAAGAAGACCTAGACCACAGAAGGCCATACCTCTATAGACAGTCCATATATGAAGATTATGGAAACCAGAAGTACTGAAGACATATAGAAGGTTTCTTTATAGATTCCCTAGCATAAGCTAGCTAGGTCAAGTCAAGACTGCCTTGGTAAAGGTTATCACAAGAGTAACAAGACACTTCTCTTGGGCAATCATTATTGCCTCTTGACAGCTACACCTCAGAGGTTTAGAGTTGTTTCAGTTGCGACTCTTCATGAGCTTCTCTCTTGGTAGTATCTTTCTTGAGTCTTGTTATTTCTAACATCAAGAAACTTCTATCTCGTGTTTCACACAAGATATGAGTGCTAGGTCTAACAACTTTCTCTACAATATAGATGGAATCTGGGGCACTCTCTTTCAATTGCATCATATTGTAAATCCTCAGTAAGTCAGCCTTTACAAAGCAAAGGTAGAGAACATCAAAAGGTGGGAGTTCTTTTGCATTCAAAATGAACAGGTTAATGTAGTTGTAAACCATGGTCAGAAGTGGCATAGCCCAGTATAGAATGTTGGCTTTATGGTGGAGATATTTTAGATCATCACCAAGGCTAAATCACATAAACTTGTATGGTAGGGTAGGCACTCAGCTGTTGAGACTAATAAATGGCTGCTTTGCTATGATGTACTGTCTAGAACTGCTACATAGGTCTGATGACCTGAGAGAGAGCATGAGATGCATGAGCTGTGCACTTTTGAAAGCTCTGACATCAAGGATGGATGTCTGAAAGGAATTCAACTTGACTAGTGTTATAAATGCTACATAATGCAATACCTCATTCTTTGGAACTTAACATTTTTCATGATGAACAATGACTAAGCACACTGACTAAGCTGCTTACTAAGACACTCATTACTTTTCCACAAAGTCAAGTCATGTATCAAGGATACAAACCCTTGATCCACTTTCCTTCAAATCATGCTTCTTGTTAATTTCTAAGTAGAAGTTCTCATAACCTCTATTTCTCATGATTATATCAGACAATATGTCCATCATGCTTCTATACTTCCATTCTACCACACAACATGTGTGACTCATGTCTTTAATCTCTGTCATTTCAAAGATATGTCATAAGGCTATGCATGAATATGTTTTGAGTCATCATGACTTGTCATGGACAGTCTTGTTACTATAAAAGGATATATGTTTTCTATTTACATACCAAATAAGTACAAATAGATGTAAACCCTCATGTAGTATATAAGTTGGACCTTTGACAACCAAAGCCCTCAATCAAATTTTTTTGTGTCTCATCACTACAAGTGGGAAGCACCTTGATTCCATCTTTTACTCTCATTCTATCATCTCTTTTGACTTTGATGAACTCCAATCCTATATAGGATTGTTGCTTAGTTTGTAGTTGTTTCATTAGAACTTGATTCCATCAAACCCAACAATGGTCTCATTTGCAAGTACATATTCAAGAGCCATTACTTTCTAGCTTCACTTCAAGTAGTGTATGCATTCTCATATGCTTGGATAAGTGCCAGGCTCCTTGCTAGAAAGTTACTTGGCTATGTCATCAGGGCACAGAGCAGAGCAGCTACTCCAGTCTGTTGACAATATCACAAAACATCTCAAACAAGCTCAGAGGTTGTTAGAAGAAATCTTCACCTCTTGCAGTACATCTCCTCTCCCTTCAGCCAATCCTTCAGAGCTAGTCACTCCAGAGCCAGACTTTGGGTTCATTGATAAGTGGCTACTAGGCATACCCACCCAAGTAGTAAGGGAGTTTTTACCAGATGAGTTAAGAGAAGAGCAGCTTAGAGAAATCTTGCTACCACCTATAAGGCACAAGCATACTAGAAAAGTATACTGGTATGACTACAGCAAAGTTAGAATGAATGATTACAACCTTCCATTCCACCCTTACCTACATCCTTGTTCCTACATACATTAACTAAAGAAGTATCCATATTAGTTACATTGCAATGGCACAGATTCCTGAATTTAATGAACAAAACTGGGCCAATCTATTAAACTTGTTCCAAAATGCAGTGGAATGTATTCAAGCAATGAAAAATGAAAGGTTTGCTTTGTAAGATGTGCTGCAAAGAGCAGAAAGCCAGTTAGAAATGGTGGTGGGAAATGCAGAGCAAGCAGATCAAAGAACATGAGAACTCATGGGAGTATATATATGGGCAATAGGAGGACAATTTGCTGCAATAGAACCAGTAGCAGGAAGCATGTCAAAAGTAGAAATCTTTATAGATCCAGGCAGTTACAATGATAGTCTTGCCAAGTTCAAAAAATGGTGGACAAAGATGAAGGCATGGATGGACTGCAACCCAAAGCAGTTCATGACCAAATCAGAACTTGATGGAGCACTGGAACTCCATGGGAAAAATCAGGCATACACAGTCCTATCTCATCTAAAGAAGGAGAAGAGAAGTTTCTTTGTGAAAGTAGAGCTACAAAAGCTCACTATCAGCACAAGTCTCATCAATGATTGGGACTCACTTGTCATGGAGATTGAGGGGTTATTCTAGCCTCAACTTCAGAAGGACTGGATGAAAAAGGAAATCACCAAATGTGTACAGGAAAGCAGTTTGATTTTCACCTTTATTGTAAGGTGGAGAAAATTGTTTTACCAATTGGACATGGACCAATCACATGGAGTCTACTTGCTCAAAAACACTATTCATCTGGACATCTGTCTGGAACTATTCAAGGGTCATCACAAGTAAACAGTCAACCAAACACTATTAGAAATAAAGACCACTGGCATACAGTTAGAAGCATATCACATGTTCAATAAATTTATGGGATCTAAACCATGGGAAAAGAAGGAGAAGAAGAATGAAGCCAGAGTGGCTAAGGCTGAAACTGCCAACATAAGTCAAAGCAACAGCCCCTCATGTTTTAATTGTGGACAAATAGAACATCTCATAAGAGATTGTTTCAAACCAAAGATTTAATGCCCAGAATGCAAGTTTCTAGGCTCTAAATATAAACCTGGGTGCAAGAAAGCACCAAAATCAAAAATATGAGCTGCAATGACCTTGGGGGGGGAAGGCAGTAGCAAGAAGAAAAAGCCTCCAAAAGAAAACAAGGGTAAAGGAAAGGCAAAAGAAGCCAACCCATTTGCTGCTGTATAAGAAATGTCCTTGGATGAAATGAAGGCATTCTTCTATGATGTGAAAGAAATTGAGTTGGTAAATCATGGATGGGATTGAGTAATCAGAGTGCTTGATTCCACAAAGATAAAGAAAATTACAAAAATAGGTTTGAAGTTCTTTTCATGGAGGAAGCTGTGGATAGTGATCAAAATGATGATTTATCAAATTGCCAGAAGGAGGTGTCTTCTGCCAGTCAGAAGCATGGTGTCACTATAAAGGACATACTTAATTCCTCCACCAAAACAAAGAAAAAATATGACAATAACAATTTTCCTAAAGAGATCTCTACCAGATCTGCAAACCCATCCAAGAAAATCCTATTGGACATTAAAATAAGTCACAATAAGAAGAATTCAAAGGGAATCAAGGCATTGCTAGATAGTGGTGCCAATGTAATATTCATTGATAAGAAATGGGCCCAAAGTAACAGCCTTATACTTAAGGCACTAAAGAATCTAATCCATGTGTTCAATGTTGATGGAACATAGAACAATGCAGGAGACATTATGCACTGCATGGAGATTATAATCAAGTTTCAGAAACACCATGAGAAAGCAACAGCTGAAGTGATGGACCTTAGATCTAACCAATTGATCCTCAGCTACTCATGGTTGAAACAACATAACTCTGAAATTGATTGGGAAAAAGGGTCTGTCAAAATGACCTGATGTCCACACAGCTACAAGATGTTACAAGAAGTTCCCATATGGATCTTGAAGAAAGGACAAGAAAAACAGGATATTACATGGAATGCATATTATCTCTGAGCTGTGCTCAAGAAATCTATCAAGAAAAAGGAAAAGATGTTTGAAGAGATGGTTTCCAAGTGCTATCACAAGTATCACATAGTGTTTGATAAGCATGACTCAGAACACATGCCATTGTGAAAGCCATGGGACCATGAGATTGATCTTAAAGATTCATTTAAGTCTAAGAAGAGCTGGATCATCCCACTCTTAGTAAAAGAACAAGAAGAAGTCTTGGCCTTTATAGATGACCAACTTAAGAAAGGATACATTTGTCCTTCAAAATTGCTGTAAACATTGCCAGTGAAACAACCCTAATAGCACTAGGCCTTTCAGATTACCACTAGGTTGCTTAGACTTAGAGAGTCAAATGATATGAGGGAAAAACCTAAGAGGATCTGACTGAGGATCCCTTGGTCATCGATTTGGGTTCTTATATACCCTACTATATGTTTGTATGTATTTGGTCTATTATCCAAATAGAGACATGAACAGCCATAAGGCTATAAAGCAGAGATTAAAAACATGAGTCATAATGAATCAAAATGGAAGAGAAGCATAGCAATGCATAGCCATAGAGTAAAGGATAACAGAAATGAAATGCATGAGTCATAAGAATGGAAGCATATGAATAAGGTTAAGTTCTATCATATAAAGTTCAATAAGTCCAAATGCATATAGTCATGAGTCACAGAGTGTCAAGCACTGTGCTGTCATGAAAGCATGAAGTAGTAATAGGGTTTAGAGTAGGTGTTGTTCAAACTTAGCAGATGTAAAAGTGTAGGAGTTTGTGACATCATAACTTTAGGTTATTTGATTTGATCTGCAAGCCTAATGACAAGCATTAGACTTGAGTGGCTAGTTTAACCTCATTGCAGAGGAGCATGAATCAGAGTTTGAATAAATATCAATGTTGCAAAAAGAGTGTTTGTAACAGCCAGTGTTTTTTATTTCTAAGAAGGATGAAAAGAAGTGAATGGTTCAGAATTATCAGTATCTGAATAAACATATGGTGAAAAACAATTACCTGTTATTGCTAATTTCCCAGTTGATCAAGAAGCTCAAAGGAGCAAAATTATTTATGAAAATGGATCTACAATAGAGTTACAATAACATTCAAATCAAAGAAGGAGACAAATAGAAGGCTATATTTGTATGCTTTCATGGTGTTACATCAAGCCAATGTACAAGACAAGAATGGCTTAGCAAGGTATGCTAGCAAAGGTTCAAGTGAAAGACTAGAACACAGCTGTCAGATGGACAGCATGAATTCCAATGAGTTATAGATTTAGAGGGCACAGACTGAGCAGAGGAGCAATCAGGTGGATTGCTAAGGTTGAGAATGGTTTAACTACTACAAGAGATGGCTTTAAGTAGTGACCAGTGATTGAGCTTAGGTAAGAGAAGAAGTAGAAAACTATGGAATGCGAAAGAAGAAAGATGATAAGCTGGATTATGAATCTGGTATAAGCAGAACTAAATTTAGGAGAGATAGTCTGATGCCATCACACATGTTACAAACGCTGCCTAATGCTATACCTCGTCCTTCGGGACTTAACATTTTCTTGAACGAACAATGACTAAGACTGCTGACTAAGCAGCTTACTAAGCACACTCGTTTCTTCAAAACCAAGTCAAG